>KZ505636.1:2698329-2768105 GCA_002844005.1 Limosa lapponica baueri
TTTTTTTTTTCTTTATTCTTTATATTCAGATTTCCCAGCATGGTTCATTGTTCCTATTTTCCATCCATTTCAGTATGCAAATGTGCCACGTTGCAAAGACTAAGCATATTACACAATTTAGGAGTTAAAGATTTTGCATTTAACATTGTGGAAAAAACCCAACAACTGTTGATCATTAATAGGTGGAAATGTGTGATGCTCTATGTCATTCCATTCTAAGTTATGTTAGCACAGTTACAATTTTCCTGTAGTGTGATTGTGACTAAGTGAATAAAATGTCAGTTGGGATAATTAAATAAGTGTAGCAAGATGGTGCCTAAAATTAAATGCAGAACTGGCAGCTGCATTAGAATATTTATGTTTGCTTCAGTCTTTGACTTGCACAGATTTGTATACTATTAAAGAAAAGCACCCTGTACTTTTTGTTCCTGAGTAGACGCTTCAGGAGGGGTCTATCAGTGCCTGCTTGGAGTACCAGTTTCTGAAAACATGCAATTTCAAGAAGGTTACATGTTTTTCTTGGGAGGCTACCCTCTAGTCCTGCAAGAAGAACAAGAATGTCTTTGTACCAAGGAAACAGAACCAACTTGTTTCTTCTCTGAGGATGCTAACCTTACAGCTCAAGACGATCAGTAAACAAGTAATGCAAAATTCTTTTGCACCATGTCTCCAGTAACTGAATATATGACGCTGTACCCACATACAATGTGTTTTTGTTTTAAAATCAGTCTCTGTTACTACTGCTAAGTCTGAGTGGAAGAAGGATTTGTTTTAGCAGTATATATGCAACACTGTTACATGCGGAAAACAACTAATTTGTAACTCATATCAATACATGGTCATTGATATCACAAAATTGCTATACACATATTGCACTATATTACGATATTATACTGCTATACTTTATATGTTACATATGTTTCTGACTTCTGTTGTTGTACAGAGACAATTATCAATACATTTGGAATGAGAATGAATGTAACCACATTATCACAAGGCTGTGGCAGTCACATCTGACCTTGCTTGGAATTCTCCCACCTCAAAAGTATTAGCAGAGATGTTGAAGGTTCAGGAGGCTCTAAGGCTATTCTTGCAAATGACTTTTTCCTGATATAACGTCTTGTCGCAGCCTCATGAATTACCTATATGTGACACTGTAGGCAGAGCTGTCTGTAAATTCTGTAGAAGACTACAAGAGATTCCAACAGAAAACAGATGGGTGATTAACAACATACTTCAGAAACTCATATGCAGACTGATCACTGTCTCATACTGTCCTGTTGCCTGTGTAAGCATTGCCATTAAAAGGATGTAAGGATGTACCTTAGCATTTGCTCTGCAATTTTTTGATTGTGTCTATCTAGCCAGGCTACTTGCCTTCAAAGATTGGCTGTTAAATATGAATGCAAAGGCTCACCACAACTCTATAAGAGATATACTTCTGCCCATTCCTTTGCAGGAGAAGATAGCAAAGATAAGACAAATGAGGGAGGTGAAGAAGAGATGTTTATATCCGCTTCTATTGCTGTAACTCTGTCCATATTTATTCTACTCAGCACCCTTCTTTTGTTGCTCTCCAAAAAGAGAGATGTTACTTTTTCATTTGGTTCAGATTTTCCTGCTCTCTCACTGGCAATGTGATACCATCATATAGACCACAGTTTCATAAGGAAGATCAAAAAATAAGAAGGTCCTTTTGGTAATCTCTGCCCATCATTATTTTCTTCATTCTCAGTTACCGAGGTAAATTAGAAATTTCAAGCATTAGAAAGTGCAAATGTCTAGGTAATTTTGCAGTATAAATTAAATCTTTTCATACTCTTTGCTTTCTGTAAGTAGAGACCTGTTCTACACACTAGAGAAACGTAGATTTATCAAAAGAATTTCACAAGCAGTGACATTTGCAGTGCATCAGGATACTTAGCTACCTTGGCTAACATGACACATTTCTACTGAGGAGATGTTGAAATACAAAAATCTTATCAAATGCTGTGAAAAAATCTTAACTCTCATCAGAAAGAATAATCTGCTGCAAAAGCTGAAACATTCTTGTGTAAGTTCCTTATATAAAGGTTCTTGTGTAAGTTTATACAAGAAACATACTGAACGCATGCCTAACGATCATTTTAGGTTGAAACGTGAGGAACTTTTCAGCAGTTGTCTCTTGAGCCCTATTAGGTTTACATTACTAACAGATGTCCCAAACAGTTTGTTAAAAGATATTTGGAAGCAAGTCATAAGCGTTTATCTCCCTATAGAAATCCAACAGAGTATACCAAGCACAATACACAAAAGAGAGAAATGTATATATTCATGTATCTGACGCTGATTGAAGCAATGTATACAATGAAGATTTTCACTGGGAGTTGTTAGCAACACATCGTTCCAAAAGGAAAAATTGTGCCTGCCAATGCTTTTTGAAATTACATTTTAAACAGGATTCAGGAAAAAACAAAAAAAAAAATGATAGGAGTTTTCTGTTATTTTACAAAATTTTGAACTCTATGTCCAATTACTTTCCAGACATCTCATCACAGTTATTTCCTTTAACTTTAGTCTATTATTTCATTTATATAACTCTAGTATGATTGTGAGGGGAAGAAACTCAGTGCAAATGTGGGTTGACTGGAAAAGGACAAGATCTGTGGTTACCACTCATTTGTGCCAGTGCAAACATTATTTATACTAGCTAGAATTCTTGGGGTTTAGGAATAAAACACATAAAGTTACCTGTGTAATTTGAATAAAGAGAAATGTGGTACTTAATGTACCATGAATAATGAATTCATTATAACCAAAACTTCAGTCATGCACCCTTTGCTACTTGAATGCATATGAAAGCAAGTATACGGGCTACTGGGAGGAATTTAGAACTCTTACTTTCTTGGGACCACAGACTAATTTGTACCAAGACTAATTTGTACCAAGACTTTTCTCAGAGACTTAATTTGTATTTTCTTTTTCAGTGGAACAAAGGAATTAATATTTTGCATCCGTTATCCAAATTAGGTATTATAGAAGCTTTTCACCACAGTCACAAGTGACAGAAATAGATAGGATTAAATTTTTTAAAATCTGTTTTTCCAAGCAGGAGGAATAAAACCAGTGAGATTCTGGGCAGACACTGAAAAATCATTAAAAATATTGAATTTCTAAGAAGTAACAAAATAAGGCTTCCCTCGTCGTCCCCCCTGGCTTCAGTTTTCTGTAGAGCCTGGGAATAAGTCTGCAAAAATGTATTCCTCATTTCTATGACAACTAAGCACTGACAACTGTTTTAGGACACTAAACATTCAGAAACACTCACTAATCATGAATGAGAAGTATCATAGGGCAAATGGTAAGGGTGAATGAGATATGGAAGGGTTACTTGTTCAGAAAACATTTATAGTATCAGTGGAGAATTCAAAGCAAAAAAACCTAAACACACTAAGATTATTGCTGTACAGCCTTTGCTTACTATTCCTATCAATATACAGTTGAGTTAACATTGTTACTGGCACTGGGGTTGGGTGTGGGGTTTTTTTATTAATTTTATATTCTTTTTTTCCCTTCCTTCCTTTTTCCCTTTTTCCTTAGGGTTTTCTGAGTTTTAAAACACACTCTGGTTTGTGTCTGGTGCTGGTGATGATTATTAGTTATTTTAAGAGGAAGATGACACTTAAACCATACATTTCCTGCTGCCAGTGACACCTGACAAAGTTGTTACAAAGCAATATAATATAGGAAACTGAGGGTCTAAATTTCTGGTTGCAAACACAATCCTTATTTCAAAAAGATTATTTAGAGAGGAACTGTAGTGTTATTGCACAATGTCCATGTATATTGGCAAATAATTAACATGCTGGAATAATCACTCTGACATGAAAGAGTCTCCTCACACCAGAGAACACTCACCAATGAAGCCAGGGAGCCTCAGGTTCAGTTGTGATTTTTTTCTGTAGAAACAATTAATCTATGAAAACCTACCTTACTTCTCCAAAACCACATTCTCTTTGAGACAACGTTTTTACCCTTTGCTTGTATTCGGTTTGCTCAGATAAAATTTAATAGTAGCATGTTGCACGGAAATAATTTCATAAATTGCTTTTGAATTATTTGAGGCTTTGTTTGTTTGGGAGGTTTGTTTTTTGCTTTTTTAAAAAATGAGAATAACATTGTCATTATTCCTGAGAACTATTTGCTTTTTTATTTCATATACATTTTGTGGGAATATAATTCAGAGACATCAGATTGGAATGCTGTGAAACATGAATATTTCAGAACTGGAATAGTCATGGCATGGAGGAGGATAATACGGTTGGCCAGAAAGCCAACTGCATCCTGGGCTGCATCAAAAGAACTGTGGCCAGCAGGTCAAAGTAATTGATTCTGCCCCTCTACTCTGCTCTTGTGAGACCCATGTGGAGTACGTCATGCAGCTCTCGTCCCCAACATAAGAAGGACATGGAGCTGTTTGAGCAAGTCCAGAGGAGGGCCATGAAGATGATCAGAGGGTTGGAGCACCTCTCCTATGAAGACAGGCTGAGAGAGTTGGAGTTGTTCAGCCTGGAGAAGTGGAGGCTCCAGGGAGACCTTATTGTGACACTTCAGTACTTAAATGGGGCCTACAGGAAAGATAGGGACAAAGTTTTTAGCAGAGCCTGTTGTGATAGGACGAGGGGTAATGGTTTTAAACTAAAAGAGGGAAGATTTAGACTAGGAAGAATTTTTTTACCATGAAGGTGGTGAAACACTGGAACAGGTTGCCCAGAGAGGTGGTAGATGCCCCATGCCTGGAAACATTCAAAGTCAGATTGAATAGGGCTCTGAGCAACCTGATCTAGCTGAAGATGTCCCTGGTCATTGCAGGGGGAATTGGGACTAGATAAACATTAAAGGTGCCTTCCAACCCAGAGTATTCTGATTCACTTAGTGATCACGAGATGAAGTTTTTTCTGTTTGCCTCTTCTTATGAGTGTTTAATTTCATCATCTCAATTTTTTTCTGTGAAATCATCAAGAATATTTTACTATTAATTTAAATGCATACTGAGATTCTATAATCATATTTTTCCCAGAACTGGATTTTAAAGAAAAAAAGACACCAACCAACCACAAGACATCATAAGGCTCATGCTTAAGAAAGAAGATATGGCAATCTGTAGATCAGAGGAGACAAACCAAATTAGAACCAGGAATAACACAATTAATACTCTATGGTGTCAATACTGAAAACAAATATAAATAGTTAAATCTACAAAGCATTTACATTCAAGTCCATCTCTCTACCAGGCTGAATATATTACCTTGGTTTTCCTTCCCACATAGCAAAGAGAGTATCTGTGGTGTTCTGTGACTGCAAGTTGGAAGAGCATCGTTTTTCTTACAGAAATTATGTGGGGAAATAATATAAAGGGCAGCCTAGACAAAGACAGCAAAAGCCATTAGAGAATAGTGATGGCTTTCATACAGTCAATTAACACCACACTCTTTAGAGACATTTGGAATGAGAGAGAAGTAGAAAATTATGTCCAGAGCAGGACATTCAGAAATAATCTATTACCTATTTGCATATTAATTTTCACAGAAAAAAACCCAAATAAATAAAAATTTCAGAGTAGTTTATAGGAAAACTCAAATGAGATGAAACTAATATATTGAAAAATAAATTACAACTGCTGTATTTAAAAATGTCAAAATTTCTTTGGAGAACTATGGTTTCCAGATTCTTACCTTCATAACATCATGCAAATACGATGCCTTTGAAGCAATGTCATTCATGGATGTATTGTTGAATGATTTTCCATTCTGAGATTTTTTTGTTGAGTATTGAACTCTTGCTGAAAAAACATCCATATGGGGTTTTTTATAGTTTTGAGATTTCCCTACAAAAAGTAATCTGAGAGTAAGAATATTGAGACAGTTGGATAGTTTGATTCTGGACATGGCAGTATAGCCATGTTTTGTAGTCCTCTACAGGACTGGTACTATCCTGTGCAACTCAGAATGAATATAGATCATTAATATGTATTTAATTATTAAATTGGAATGTCACAGACTGCTTAAAACAATTCACCTGACTGGAATACAAAGATAATTTGGTATAGTTTTCTAGAAAAGAAAGGCAACAGAAGAGGGACTAGCTCAGCCTTGTAACATAAAGAAAAAATTCTGCCACTGAAACTGTAAATGGAGCTTTCTGAAAGGTTTGGGGTAATGATTCAAGGGCAAAAGGTATAGGATCGTTAACATTATAGCAGTCTACATAGAACACTAAGCTTGGAAGATCATATGAATCAGGTTTTTTGTGAGCAACCTCATGTAACTACAGATATACATAATAGAGACTATTGCATGTGAGCTGGTAATTCTAAGCTATCTCCCTGGGAGTAGAAGACTACTGGTACGCACTCTCTGCTGAAGTTTAGGATATGCTGAATTACATTCACTACATATACATCTACATATATACATATACATGAACATATACATATACAGCAAAGTATAGTCATAGTAGACATTTGCATGTGGTAAAATGAATTAGTCCTTCCCAAAATATCCAGATCCCTAGGCTGACTTTTAACTGACTGCAAAAACAAGAAGGCATACAGAGAGCAAAAAAGTCAGTTTACTAATAATGGGGCCACTATTATCAGAGTAGGAATCCATTCGCAGATGATAAGGCTGACATGCTTAGTAATTTTTTCTGTATAATTCTTTACTAAAATACCAGCTACAACCTAGAGGTAAATATAGTTAAAACCAACAACAAAAGCGTATTTCAGCTTTGAAAAAAACAAGAATAGGTTAGAGGCTACTTATCTAAATCAGATGTTCTCATAGTGTAAGACTGATGTTTTTCATTCTATGTAGTCAAAAAATTGACTAGTGAAAATAGAGCACAAGTAGTAGTTATTTTGAGAATTTATGGATCAAAGATGAGAAAGGCAACTGTTGTGCCACACTTTAAAAAAATGTCGAAAAGGAGGAGCCACGGAATTACGTACCTGCCAGCTTTACTTTAATTTCCAAATAGTGACTGGAACAAATAATCTAGCAAGCCTGAAGCACCTGGAAATAAAAGACAGGAGAGGAATAACCAAAAAAGTTTAGTTGAGAACAAATGACCAAAAAACAACCTAACTGAATTCTGCAATAGGATAATAGGACTTGTAGACAGAATAGAAGTACTAGAGTCATATAACTTGACTTTTAAAGTCTTTTGACATTGTGCCTCATGATAATACTAAGAAAGCTGAGAAAAAATGTTAGAATAAAAAAGCTTAAGGGTAGAATTCCAGCAAATCTGGCAAGGAAATTGTGCCTGTGTTGTCATCCTGAATTAACTGCCAAAATGATGGGGTTTCGCAGGGAGCAGTAAGTACAACAAAGCACTAAAAATCCTGCTTAGGAATGAGTTGGATTTTTCCCAATGGATCCTCAAGAGTGGATTAAAAAGTGTGTCACAAATTCTAAATCTATATAGTCTGTATACAATAGAATAGAATACAATGTCCTGCTGGAGGCAGGTGAAAAGACTGGATAATCTCTTGAGATTCCTGCCAGGTCTGCAATTCTTTGTTCCTTTGTGCATGTAAATTTATGTGAGAATATGTGGTCATTTGTTGACATCCAGATTTTATTTGTCTCTTCATTTATGTGGTTAACAGTTTTAGCATCAGTGAGATTATTATTGCAGTTAAGTGGATCCAGAATTACACTGCTGCAGTTTTTGTAAATACATCTAATTGTTGGTTAAAGACAATGTGTGATTCAGTACTTGCAGGCAATTCCTCTGTCAAAGGCAGACGTACTTATTTAGTTATATGGATAGTTAATTACTCAGACATAAAATAAGAAACAGCAGTCTACTGTTTCCATGAACAATACTATTTATAGACATCAGAAAGAGATGGACTTTTTTAGAGAGAATTTGAAGCTTTAATGCTGGATTGCATTGTGAGGAGCTTTTAGGATTATGTGTATGTTTTATAGTATTTACTAAACTTCAAAGTTAGGTTTGAATTTTAACACTACAAAGAGTCTGAAGCCTAATTCTAGGGAAGGTTCAAATGATGCTCTGTGCCTCTAACTGCACCATATGGTCTAAATGCTGAGTATTTTATAAACATGCCTGAGACAGCTCTAAATTAGGTCATGGCTAAAACAGCAAAATCAAAGTCAAATTTGGGTCAAAAGGACCTGCTTGTCCTTTCTGTGTTACACAGAAATAATTCAATGCATAAATCATGTACATCTGCATAGATGTCTGATTTGTGAATCATGTTTTTGTCATTAAAATTTCATATGTTGAGTAAAGCCACAGTGTTCCATTAGTATCAAGTTATGCTTTACACAGAGAAAAAAATATCCTACTTAGAAAAATATATTATGTAGGCATAAGTATTAAATCCATAGTTAATAGGTCCTTAAGGTTATTTGAGATCTTTCAGCTGAAGCTGGATTAAAATTCCCATGTTCTGCAGTTCAGTGACTAAATTCATTCTCTGCATCTGTTGTTATTACTTCTCACTGGGTAGTGGAGTTCTCTGCAATATTGTATATTAATCCAGAAGAGTCATATATTACATTATACATATGTAATAGCTGTTAGCATTGTAAAACACGTTAATTTTTTTCCTCAGAGTCTCTTATTCTTTTGATGAATATCACCAGTATAATACAAAATTAATGGATCTCTGCAGACCCAGAAACGTGGGACAATCAACTGCAGAGGATTCCTAACATCTCAAGAATATATCTGCATAAAGCTCAGTTTTGTAAGAAAGCTTGTCTTAAAATGTTTTGAAGAAGTTTGTCTTAAAATGTTCTGAAGAAGTTTGTCTTAAAGGTGGCATTCAGCTCACCTAAAAGATTATCTAGAAGTTACAAATCCAATGAAACCATATGCCTGTGAGAAGGAGAGAGATGCCACTGGGGAGATAACCATTTTTTCCTAAAATGCATTTCTAAAGCTGAGTCAATGCAGACCATGGCACTATCCAACGTGTCTGGCTGTGTTGGATCTGTAACACTCCCCTTAGGGGATGTACTGGCTCCTTTACTTTCCACATACCAAGATCTTTACATTTTCACATTTTCAGGGGAAGGAGAACCTAGACTGACCCTGGCACAGCCAGGGAGTACTGAGGTGCTAATAAAACACTATTCAATAAAACTGAGGCATACTTGTATAGCTATAGAAAGCTGATCTCAGTAGGTTCTCAGCTCTTTTCAGTGTCTGTAGATCTAGGCCTAAAGTAGTCAGGTCATATAAGAAATACTATAATATAAATCATATAAGAAATACTCTTGGTTATACTTCGCATTTTTTCCCACATCTTAAATATATTTCACAATCTGTTCATGTCCTAACAATTCACTTAGCTAAAACATTGAGGAAAATAAGTGTGTCAGGATATCAAGCACTTCGTTCTGCTTCAGTTTTAATTTCACTGAAAATTCTTTATAAGAGTGGAAAAACATTGTATTTGTCATTTGCCTCAATTTATATTAGCAACAAATTAAGCCTTTGATGGCTTGGAAAGATGATCTGGAAGATTCCCATGTTTTTGCAGTATATTAATGTTAAGTTGCTTTTGTTAGTTCTCGGAAAGATGTTTCGTAAAGCAATGACTCATGAATCTTGACTACACTCAGTGATTTCAGTAAGAAGTCGATACAGCATTTATTTCACATTTATATCAAAATATAGTACCATTTAAACTGGTTAGAAGAGACATGTCTATATTCTAATTTGTATTAGTGGGGTGTGCAATGCATGCATTATCATCTATAACCAATATTCCTGAAGTTTTTAATATACATTTCTGTGAATAAAGAGAGCAAAGTACATAAATATTGACTAGAGCTGATTCATAACATCAGCAGATCTGTCCTAGATTACAGACAGGAATATGTGTTTTGCTAAAGTGTTGCTGAATTTATTTATTTTTTTCTTCTAAAGACTATTTATAATATGCCTTCATTAAAAATCACAGTATAATTTTGATTTTGGATGATCCCAAGTAAATTTATCTTTATATAATTTTTTTTTTAAAAAAGGTCCCTATAAACTTACAGTTTTAATATACTAAATTATTTTAGCAGAAATCAAAGTTTTATTAACGAATTCAATATCATAGAATAATAGAACAGCCCAGGTTGGAAGGGACTTCGAAAGATCATCTGGTCCAACTTTTTCTGGGAAGGGGAGCCCAGGTGAGATTATCTAGCACCCTGTCCAATTGTGTCTTGAAAACCTCCAGTGATGGGGACTCTACTGCGTTCCTGAGGAGGTTGTTCCAGTTTTTGATTGTTCTCACTGTAAAAGAATTCTTCCATATATCAAGGACATATAAACTCCTGGTACAACTTGTACCCATTGCCTCAGGTCTTTTCCACGTGGACTCTTGTGAAGAGAGAGACTCCTTTTTGTAACTGTTCTGTAAGTACAAGAATAGTGCTATAAGGTCCCCCTAAGCCTTCTCTTCTCCAGGGAAAAAAGATCTAACATCTTCAGTTGTTCCCATAGGGCAGGTTTTCCATCCCTTTGATCATTTTCATGGCCCTCCTTCAGACCCTCACCAGTCTGCCCCCATCTTTTTGAATTGTGGGGACCAGAACTCGACACAGTACTTCAGATGTTGCCTGACAAGTTCTGAGTAAAGTGGGATGATCACATCTTTATCACTGCTACTAATGCTCTTGCAGATGCAGCCCAAGATCCATTTTGACTGCACTGCTGACTCATGTTCAGCTTGCTGTCCACCAGGAAGCCCAGGTCCCTTTCAGCAAAGCGGCTCCCAAACCACACAGATCCTAGCTTTCGTTACTCCTCCCAGGTGCAGGATCTTACACTTGTCTTTATTAAACTTCATACAGTTCTTTCTAGCCTGCTCTTCTAGCCTGTCCAGGTCTCTTTGTAAGATGGCTCTCCCTTCTGACATGTCCGTCGCACCACCTATTTTGGTGTCATCAGCAAACTTGGTAAGAGATAATAAGCCAGAATGCTTATTTTTCTATTTTAAGTACACGAAAAAGTTTATTGCTAAGATAGGGTGGTCTCTTGTTCTGCTTTCTCCCTTTTCATTTGTAAAGGATGGACTGGTTTTGTGCTTCCAGGAGGCTGTTCTTGAATAACTCCCAAGTACTCACAAGCTCCTTTGCCCTCCTTGGATGTTTCACATAGAATCCCTCACAGCTGGGCTCTGAGTGTATTGAAGTTGGCTCTTATAAAATCCAAGGTCATCTAAATCCTCTGGTCTTCAGTGTGCTCAGCAGGATCTTAAACTGCAGACTGTTATAATTGCTGTATCCAAGGCTACCATTGATAGTTGCTATTAGTTGCGAAGTAAGCCTTCTCAGTCTGTGAGCAGTAAATCTAGCTGTTCCAAGTCAGCATGTCCAGCATTTGTAGCAGAATGCAGTCCTCAATGCACTCTAGGAACCTGATGTACAACTTGTGCACCACTGAGTAATTGAAGTTACCCATGAAGACCAAGTTCTGCTGGCCCAAGACTTCCTTGAGCAGCCAAAGTAAAGTTTCGTTGGCCTTGTCATCCTGATTGGTAGGTTTGTAACAGATACCTATCATAAGATCCCCCTTGGTGACAATCCCTCTAATCTTGATTCAAGGCCATTCATTTGGTAGAACTTTTGTGGTCTCCATAGCTCACCTGCCTACACTGAAATTTCTCTTTTACATAAAGTGCAACTCCACCTCCTCTTCTTCTCTTTCCTATCCTTCTGAAAGAGTTTGTAGCCATCCATTCCAGTCTTCCAGTCATGTAAGTTTTCCCGCCAAGCTTCTGTGATTCCTACGACACCATAACTCTCAAACTGGGCACAGAGCTCCAGTTCCTCCTGTTTGTTGCCTAGACTACCTGCATTGGTATACATGCACTTGAGGTTGTATGTTGGGGAGCATTCCTTACTACTCTGAAAGGTGCATCTGCACAGAAGGAAATTCTCAATTGTTAGTTAAAAGGAGATGCTGCTTAGAAATGAAAGATACATGTCTACAAAAGGCCCCAGTTTGACTTGGCCATCAGACAAATGTTCAGGTGATGCACATGAAGTGGAGACCAATACTCTGATAAAGACTAAAATGCCCAGCTATGGTGGGTATTGATAGTGCATATACATATATATACTACTGGCAGACTTTCCTGAACACTGTTCCTGTGGAGGAACAGGATCAAGCCATCTGTGTTGCTCACGTTTGTGTGAATGCTTGGCATTTATGTAGGTGCTGGTAAAGCACTGTGCATCCAGTGTTGTCTGCACAGCCAGCCGTGTGCACACAGGGTGTGTGTATGCATGGCAGGCTGTGTATAGCAGGGGGTGTGTGTGTTGTGTGTGTGTGTCCCTGTTGGGGAGCATGTCCTCAGCCTTGCTGCTGGCTGGACTCAGGGAACAGAGAGCCACAGCAGCCTCTAGCAAGCTACCCAATCCAATAACCTCTAACAAGGGATATATGAATCTTCAGATTGATCTCATGCATACTACTGGTAAGAAAAAGGGTATTTTTCTACTGCAGGTGAACCTGCTATGAAGCAGGAGTAGATGTGTCCTTGAGGAATGAATTAGTGGTTTAGTTGATCTTTCTGTTTTACTTCCTGTTTACGTTTTTGCCTAGTTGCTATTTTCATTCACTTAAAGGCAAAATAGTTTGCCAAAATAGTTTATTTATTGCTCACTGGACTGGCTTATCTTACTATGGAGTTAAACTATTTAAAATAATGTGGGGATAAAAGCTTGTTTACTTTATACAGGCACCACTTCAGGAAAGTAAACATTTGAATGTAAGAAGTTTTAGTTTTCACTGGGGTCTTGCAACAGGAATATAGATTTTCAGCAATCAGTCTTTTTCCCTGTTACACCCTAAAATACTCAGAATCATTAAACAGTAAAGATTACTGCTGGTGTAAGTACAGCACATCTTTACATTTATCACCGAGGGCAATTCTGGGTGGCCAGACTACAACAATCAAATTGTTCAGATATTACTACATATTATATGTAGCAATTACCAAAACTAAAACAAACCAAAAAAGCAAACTGTTTGCCTCTGGGAGAGCTAAACAGATTGAGAATGCTGTTGTTATTGTTGTTGTTATTATTATGTCAATAGGAAAAGACGTTATTTGGGGGTTGGCCTAAACTCTTTTCTCCAAAGGTAGAGAAACTCCTTTAAGAGTTAGGGGTTTAGTAAACAAAACAAAGCAAACAGATAGATAAAAACAATTTATAAAGAAGCTTCTGAGAGGAATTCATACCTATCATCACCTACTCCATGAAAGAAAAGACTATTTAGCAGGAACATGGAGGATATAAACTCAAATCCCTTATTTGTCCGAGGAAACATAGGCTCATGTTACACATAAACCTTCTCTAATGCACCCAAGTATTTTGGGATTTCTCAGGCTTTATAGCATGGAACTGACTATAAATTGCACCAACCAAAATGTAGGAAAAATTCTATGGAGGCTAATTGCATTTTGCTGTGTTGTTTTTCAAGTTGTCTCACTGTCCCAGTTCATTTTCTGAAGCTGATCACGCGCTTGTGGGTGTAGCACAAAGGTACCACAGAGGAGATATGAAGATAAGACAAGGCTAGCAACTAGATGAAATACAGGTGCTTAAGTCATATTGAAGTGCTGAAGAATGAGATGTGTAACTACGTTAAATCTAAATATTGAAGCTGTAGCTTCTGGTGTCAGTGGCTTTTTATTTAGCGTTCTGTTTTTTGTTAATCATATTCTTCAATTTTTCACTAGTCCTAGACGTAAAATAACAAAGACACTGGGAATTAAAATGAGTTTTAAGGTGACTAGAAATTAGTATCTGCCATGGTCATTACAAGTCCCTGTGAATTCAACCCTTCAAGGTTTTTAGTTGGATCCAATGAAAGATCATGATGTTAGATTAGTCTGGTATCAAGAGATCCAGATTGCTTTCACAATTAATTCACTTTTTTTTGTGTATAAGACTAGCCAGTCAGTGAACTATGTTGTACAAATAAACACTGCAGAAAGCCTCACACATAACTGTACAGAACAGAGTATTCAGAAATGAATGAACGATGTTTGTAAGAAAGACGAAAGGGAATTCTTCTTACATTGGATTTAAGATTTATCAGAACATAGAAAGATCATAGTGTGTATCTGTTGTAATAGAAATGGGACTCACCTGTTCTGTAAATTTTCTGTGTTTGAGAATATTTAAATAAAACTAAATTTGCAATATGTCACATACAAATAATGACATGTACATTATACTATACATATAAAAAGAGTGGGAAAAATTGTATATTTAGGCCAAAACAATATTTTTGTTTGGAAAACAAGGTTTTACTGTATTTTAATCCCCATTCTAATTTTGACTCTTATATCTCTTTGGTTAGTGTGTCTGATTTCATCGTACTGTGACTCAGTTTTTGTTTCTCTATCTCCATTTCCTGTCTTTAAAATTGTAAAGATAAAATATTGACCTATATATAGTTTCTACTGTAAGTTTCATGTACAAATTATGATAAGAAGTACTATTATTTTAGTCAAAATAGGATTTCAGTTAACAAGATAATTTCCCTGACAGCTCAAAGAAGGAAAGTTCTGTTATTATTTTTTACAATAGCTTTCAGGAAAGGAAAAGAGTAGTGCTTTGTGGAGGATATTGAGTCACTGAGTGAGATTTTACTTGAGGACTTTGTGAAAATTAGTCAGGAGTAATTAGATGAGAAGATCTTATCTGAAGTTATCAAAAGATGGCTAGAGAAAAATGACATAAATGAATTTTAAAAATAATTAATATTGGGCTGCTCAATTCCAAAAGAGAAGCTCATTTTTACTAGTTTTGCAAGGTAGTCTTGCTCCCTTTTGTGTTATATGTTGCTGTCTAGCTCTTACAAAAGGTTAAAATTTTTGTACAAGTTTTATTCTATTTTCTCATACCAGTTTTTTTGTATGATTCAGTAAGGCAATTATTATGTAAGTATGAAAGAATCTTTTTTTCTATAAATTCAACTTGTTCTTGAATCAGCAAAGTTATGTTTTATATTTCTCCTACTGTACTACAAAATATATAAAGCAATGCCTTAAAATATGTCCTAGTTCCACTGACTTTATAGTAAACTGTATTAAAAAATACTATTTTTGCAGGAAATGTCTTCCTATTCCAAATTTATTTAAGTAAACTGAATGGGAAGTGCTGTTGTCCCGTAGCTGAAGAAGTTTCTCCTAAATATAAGAAAAGAATGTCAATAATATGGAAAGGAAAGGCAAAATTAGCTGCAATTGTAGCCTCAAATTCTGTCTTAAAATAGACACCATCAGACTCCCTTTTCAGTGGTTTTATCCAGGAGACCAGTCTTTCAGAGACCTGGTTGTACCAAGTCATGGCTTCTTCTTGGGCCTCATGCCTGAGTTCTCTTCGCGTGTCAATATATGTAGTTAAGAATTGCAGGAATACTGATACATTACGAAGGGAATATTCCTGTGACTGTTTCCAAGTTTTACAGGTCTGTCTCATGACTTCCAGTACTTGTTCTCTTAAATTGTTATAATTTTATGTTTTTCCTTCTTTTGCCTATATTTGTCTCTCTTTCTTGTGCTGTACCTCAAACCAGGACATTGTCTAGTCCATACATAATTTCTTGCCAGATGCTGTTGTTTGGACTCCTAGCCCCTCTTCTGAGGACACGACTCCAAAACTATGATAAAACTCTGTCAGAATCCTTACAGAGTAACTCAGCCAATTTTTCAGACACCTCATCCTGTCCAATCACACAATCCTTTCTTATTATCTATAGTCTTTATTTTTGGTTATAAAATGGATGAGTGAAACTATTTCTAGTAAGAGGGAAATAAATTATTTATAACGCAGTACTTTATTTTTCAAGAAGTAATCAACTTCATGATAATTTGTTTGAGGGAATGAGTAAATTTTTAGGAATCTATTGTTATCTTTACCATTTACTGGGACTGCAGTGCCATCAGGAAGTGCTATCATGCTAATCAGCATACAAATGGGTCATAAAAAAATGTCACGGTCCAAAGTAGCCTGGAGTCTGACTCGCTACCCAGGAAAAAGTGTTACACAGTACACGAGTAAACGGTCTTTCACAGTTAGGGGTAATGGTATTTGTTCCCTTATTTCTTTCCATATCTAACCCCAGCCTATTTCCGAGCCTGTCCATATATACAAGCACTTGTTGTTAACGGAATTTCACTGTATAACTTTAAATATTTATATTTATACGTAAGTATTCATAGATTTCCATATAGATGTTTATGAAAGTCATTTATACCTACAGTCCTCGAGAAGCGTTCATGATAGCATATTTAATAATTGAAGACGAGATCATAGCTCAGTTAGAATGTATCACTAATCAAGCAATTCATAGCCATCGGCAAGGTAGGCAGTAATGTAGCTTGATGCTGGAAGGACAGCCTCTGAAAATTGAACAGTCTCTCAGTGCTTGGTATTAAAAGTGCTATATAAACGAGTAAAATGTAATATAATTAGGGCAAAGCTGAGGTCAAGCATCCTTTAAATTGAGATTAAGCATATTATTCATGACAGTGTAGACATCATTAGACATGTATAATGTCTATGAAGAGCAATCTATGTGAGAGGATATCAGTAATTGAGCTTGACATCACCAGCCAGCCAATTCAGACTTCCCTTGTGATGTATAAACTATATAAATCTTCAGAAATGTTATTTTGTGCTAGAACTGGAAACATAAACCTGTGCAACAGCAAGTCAGGGACACAAATCTCTGTACATTTGTTTTTATTTTGCAATTGATAAATGACACACAAAACATGAACAGAAAAGTGGGAGGTAAAAGTTGGAAGGTAAAGAAATAAAGGTAAGCAAGAAGACGGTGGGAGAAAAGACAATAAAGATGAATGCCTTTCCCAGATACCACAAAACCCAAGTCAACAATTTCAGGATGAAAGATGAGAGAAGGAAGCATAATGAGAATAAATATGAGAAAAAAGATAGTGAAATTCAGTGCCGTTAACTGATGTAAATTAGGCAGTCAGGTTCTGTTGTAGTGTTATCACCAGATGCCATGAAAGTTTAATATTTTATGTAAAATGATAAATATACCTATGAGAAAAAATTATGTCTGAGATTTTTGTCCAAAAGAAACTAGACTCAACCTTTTTTTTTTTTACTATGATAGTGTCACTTTGCTCATAGGCAAATTTTATTGTAGAGGTTTTTTAATTTGTTGACAGGGTGCTTACAAAGGTGCAAAGGAGCACATATACATGTTGCTAAATATATTAAAAAAATAATGGCAGGCATTGGAATCACACAGGAGTTAGATTTAAAATGACATATACAGTATGAAAGTCTTTCTTTAATTTTCTGCGTGCATTTCATTGGTTTTTTTCTTTTCTGTTTCTTTTCTGTATCTATTATCTTAATTAATATCGAAGTGAATAATTGAAATTGAGTCAGTTTTCAAGTAGCTTTGGAAATGCAAAGATGAGATTGCCTGAAACATCATCAACACAATCTGATGGATTTGAGTAAATACCATCTAGTTGCATCTAACTCATGGATATTGAATAATTGAATAGCTACTTACGTTTCCATGCTGTAAATGTGTTACATCAGCTAGATACAATATGATAGAGTGCACAACAAAATGTGTCAGGGATGGATGCACTACAAAAACCTATACGGTTACATGACTCAGTTTACAATAGCAGACAGATCAAGGAGGAGATATATAGCTACTGTTGCAGGACTGTGGGTAAGCTATGTAGCAAACTGCTGTTTCCCAGTGAAGACACTGGAAATATGCATATATCTCTATCACACAATAAACATGAAAAAAGGCAGAGCAATGGCAGTAGCACCTGCCAAAAAAAATGGAGTCTCTACATCTTATCTAATTATTCAACCAAACAGCACTCTCTCCAGCCAAGTTGTGTCTATGAACACATGCTTTGCAGGCACACTTTGATGATTGATCAAATCAATCATCATCAAAATTGATCATATTGGACATATGAAGGGACTTTTACTCCACTGAGTAGAAAAGAGTAGGTGAAGGATATTTACATGACTGTCTTCTAGCCAAATGACCAGGAGCTGCAGAAGGACTCATTATTTGTTATCATAAAATGATAGGCCTGACTAATCTGGTGCCCTTCTACCAGGGAGTGACTGCATTCATGGATAATGGAAGAACAATTGATGTAATTTATCTTGACTTCTGTAAGGCCTTTGACACGTTCCCACACAACATCCTTATTGCTAAATTGAGAGATATGGATTTGGTGGGTGTACTATTCGATGGATAAGGAATTGGCTGGATGGTCACATCCAAAGAGTTCCATTTAATAGCTCAATATCCAAATAAGGATCAGTAACAACTGGTGTCTCAGAAGGGTCCATATTAAGACCTATACTGTTCAATATCTATATTAGTGACATAGTGGAGTTGAATGCACCTTCAGCAAGTCTGCAGATAACACGAGGTTGAGTGGGATGGCTGATTCACTTGGGGAAAGGGATGCCATCCAGAGAGACCTTGAAAGGTTGGAGAAGTGGACTCATGTGAATCTCATGAAGCTTAATGAGGTCAAGTGCAAGGTCCTACACCTGGTTCAGGGCAATCCCCAGTATCAATATAGATTGGGAGATAAAGGGATTGAAAACAGTTTGGATGAGAAAGACATGAGGGTACTGGTGGTTGAAAAGGTGGACATGAGCTAGCAATGAGCTCCCACAACACAGAAAGCCAACTGTATCCTTGGCTGCTTCAAAAGAAGCATGGCCAGCAGGTCAAAAGTATTGATTCTACCTGCCTGCTCCACTATGGTGAGACCCCACCTAGAGTACTGCATCCAGGTTTGGAGCCCCAAGTGTAAGAAGGACATGGACCTGTTGGAGCGGGTCCAGAGGAGGGCCACAAAAATGATCAGAGGGATGTAACACCTCTCCTATGAGGACAGGCTGAGAGAGTTGGGGTTGTTCAACCTGGAGAAGAGGAGGCTCCAGGGAGACCTTATCGTGACCTTTCAGTACTTGAAGGACTTAAGGGCCTACAGAAAAGGTAGGGACAAACTTTTTAGCAGGGCCTGTTGCGATAGGACTGGGGGTAGTGGTTTTAAACTGAAAGAGGGAAGATTTAGACTAGATATCAGGAAGAAATTTTTTACCGTGAGCGTGTTGAAACACTGGAACAGGTTGCCCAGAGAGGTGGTAGATGCTCCATCCCTGGAAACATTCAAGGTCAGGTTGGATGGGGCTCTGAGCAACCAGATCTAGTGGAAGATGTCCCTGCTCATTGCAGGGAGGGGTTGGACTACATGACCTTTACAGGTCCCTTCCAACCAAAATCATTCTTTGATTCTATGGTCATTAGCTGCAGATGTGCCTGGGCTTCATTTCATATTTTCCAGCAATTTGGAAGTAGCCCTGGTTTCAGAAGCTAAGAATTTAATGTACCCAGCATGTGGAAAGCAATCATAACACTTCTTTGGTTGTTTGTTTTGGATGGGGTTTTTTTGTCCCTACAGATTAATATTCCTTTGTTGGACTATTAACAACTACAATATATATATTAATATATATATAGTATAATGCTCCGTTTATTAGGCAGAATACATATAAATATTTGATAGCATTTACAGACTGTATGAGGGCATGTATATGTTTTTACAGAATGGTTTAATGTAATATTTTTGCATGGTCACTGAGGTAAGTTCTACTATAGAAACTATTTTTCTTAATCTTTTCAATCTATCTGTCTGTTATTTAAATCTGTGATCCTAGATGCTTCTCAACGAGACTGAACAACAAGAGTTAATTAAACTCACTAGATTCTTAAACTTCTTAAAAGAAACTAATATCACAAAGATAACATAGAAGACAAAAATGTTATTCAGGTATTTTGAGGCACAGATAATCTTGCTTCTGCCAATTAAAAATGTTTGATCAAGCCAAAAAAAAAAGCAGTAGCTGCATACCATAGAATATGAACTATGTAGTTCCAGTGTTGCACTAATAAAGTCCATACATTTGTAAAGCAGAATGAACATTATGTCAGCAGTTCAAAATAATAATTCATATAATGTTTAAAATGTTTAAAATGAGAAATATTGAAGTTCATTCTTTGATTGGCTGACTTTTTTCCTCTGATATGCAATATTTTTCAGAGTTAGCACCTACAAACTGACTTCATTTGTTTCTTCCAAAACACGGTGTAAATTGTTAGGTCATTTTAAAAGAAAAAAAAAATGTTATCTTGGATAAACGGAACCGTCTGGATTTTTTGTTATATATTTTAAATCTAATTGTTCAGTGAGAAAGATTATTCTAATATTTGTTTCTTCAAAATTTTTACACATAAATCTGGTTCAGCATGAACAGAAACAGATAAAACTGCTAAAGTGAGAAGAACAACTAAGTGCAAACAGAAGAAAAATAACCCTAAAATATTACTTATGTTTCAAGTCCCAAATACAGTCACTTTCAAGAACCCTGTCCTTAGTTTTAGTGTAACACTGCTTATTTCAACTCCATAAAATTAAAAAAAAAAACCCAGGAAATCTATCAGAAGCAATGTACAGGTTTACTTTTTTGTAGTTGTCTGACAAGATATGAAGGCTAATCAACCGTATTCATAACACCTGAAGAGCACTACCACTACTTATGTTGTTCAATTAAACAAGCAAAACCAGCACAAGGTTATTTTTCCTGCCTTGGCAGAGTAAAGAATTAGGTCCTGTAAAAAGGGGTCCTGAAAATACTGTACAGGGACTCCATCCTGAACTTCTGTTGCAGCTACCACTAGCAAAGCTATGAGGGTCCACACTTCAGCTGTATTATATATAGTAGCAACAACTACCATGAGCTGCAGGTTGTCCTTAATACAGCAGATTGTGGTGTGGCTGAGACAGTCTGAGACATGGGCTGCCCCTTGCAGATTGGAGACCTGCTCACCTCCATGCTGCTTGTGTCCCTGGTGCTCCTCATGTCCTCAGTGGCATGGGAGTTATGCCTATGTACCTTCAGGATCACAGCTTTCAAACTATATATAGTATGGAAAGTATATACAGTAAATGCCAAATTCTGGTGCAAATGACTTAGAATTAATAAAATATCCCAAAGAATGAAAGAGACTTAGTGAAGAAACAGTCAAATGAGCTAATTTATCTTCCGGTAAACTGGCCCATGAAGATACCCACCACCACACAATGGTGAACATTAGATTTGTTAGCATGCTGTTACAATATCCTGTTGCTATTGGTTCACTGTTCCATTTCTCTTGCCTTTTTTCAGTAATTATGATCATGATGGTGACAATTATACATAACAGAAGTCTTAGTTACAGATAATGACAGTGAAGCCCACTGATATTTTTTTTCCATCTTTTTTTTTCATGTGAAACTATTATTTCTCTCAGCTTTTTTCTTTATCCTCTCACGGCTTCTGTGGTGTCTGAGCTGCAGACAAGAATCCAGCATAGCGGTTCCTAAGGTGCCCTTCCTCCCTTCTTAAATTTATCACCTGAGCTGATGATTTGCAGTTTGACAAATTGGTCCATCTCACTCTCCACTCCCCACTGCAAAAACTCAAATGGTACTTCTGCCAGGCGTGTCATGCCTGTTAGGCACTGCCAAGCCCCTCAATGCCTTGGTTTGTAGTGATTCCCCACAATTCCTCATGTGTTCAGTGGGAGAGAATATTTTCTACAGAAAAGATTTTATGTACATCATTTGATTAAATAAAGGACCCACAAATAGGCTAAGAGTCTCACATGGGTGAGGAGCATGCCTGTATTGATGCATGACAGAGAAAATATTTGGTATGAATGCACAGCACAACCTTTGCGCCTGCGTTGGTCAACGGTAAGAGATTCTTTATCTCTGAACTGAACACATATGCTTTATTCTGGGTTATAACAAGGGCCTCGATACCAGAGGGAGGCTTGTAAGGCAATCTTAATTAATGCTCTTAAATAAGATTAGAATTTCAGTTAATAAGCATGTCATCTAAACAATCCAGCATTCCAGAAACCTAGGAAAAAGATGGAAACAGGTATGTCCAAGATAAGAATTTAAAACATTTTGTGAAAGTTTTTTTAAATGCTCTGCATGTCAGCACAAATCCAAGACTTTTACAATCATAGGTTTAATGTTTTATGCCTCATGCAAAATACGATGTTTTTAGCAACTCTGTGCCCTCTAGCATCATACTTTGGTTGCTAGATCAGTACAGGCTCAAAAGTATTAGTAGCAGTTAATACATCACCAACTCCCTGTGTCTGCCAGTAGTAGCAGAAACAACAGTTTTTTATCCTTACAATGTCATCAGAAAATAATTGCTTTCAGAGCAGAAGTCCTGCAACAATCCCACTCACACATCTGTAGCCATAAGCAAAATTCAATCCTTAGTAACGTCCTTAACATTTTATACCAGGTTATACCACAAAAACTGTAGCATGGAGTGCTTTCTCAATGAAAATAAATCCATAAGAGTAACAACAATAAGTCTGGTTTTATTTATCTACCTTTGCTTTATTACTCAAAGGAAACAGTAAAAACGCACACAGGAGCAGGTTGCCCAGAGTAGTTGTGGAGTCTCCAACTTTGGAAATGCTCGAAACCCAGCAGCAACACCACCTGAGCAACTCACCTTAGCTGATCCTGCCTGCTCTGAGCATAGGAACGGACTAGACAATCTCCAGAGCTGTCTTCTCAACTTGACAATTTTGTTAAAATGTATGACTGGTAGTTCATTTGTTAAGCGAGCCAGTGAAGTGGTGTGATATACGTTTTTGCCAGATCATCAGTGCAGTGTTTGAGATAATACGACCTTTGTGTACCCTTACCCTACCTTCTCGTTTGCTGTTGGTATTTCTATATCAAGTAACAGCCGTATGCTTGCATCCTACCACATTTTTCTTTATCACCTTTATATTCCTTTACTTCTTCCTTTGTTTTAGGTTACTAACCTTTAAGACTGTGTCTATTGTTTTTACGAGCATCGTACTGCTTAAGTATGTGCTATATTTTATGGGTGGAGAAGAGAGAGAAGTAATTTCTCTCTTTTTCGGTTCAGACTATTAACATCAGGTAAAGGACACAAAGTCCTGACCAGAAGAAGCCTCACCTATGACAGCAGTGCTATGTTTGTGAAATTTGCTGGGTTAAGCAAATTTCCTATGGAAAGCAGACATGGGAACCACAGTGTGTGGACTGCTCACAGTACTTAGGGAGACTATTCGTCAGGAGTGCAATGGCCATAACCTATGTTTCTGAAAGATGCCTATGTCTATTTAACCTACATTTAGGGTTTTGTCAGACTCTAAACAGTCTGGAATTATAGAAAAAAATAAAAGGGCTTAATTTACTAAGTGGAAAAGTACAAATGCAAAAATTGCATTACTTTACTATATGTTTAAAATTATGTCGAGGTGATAAATAGGCTTCAGGAAACTGCTAGAAAAGTAATTGAAGTTTCAGGAACCCTGACAATATTTTATCCAAAAGAAGTTCAAGCAGTAACTTGATCATGATCTGTAGTTGCTTATAACAGAAAAGAAGATAGCTTAGCTCACTACAACACAGCAGAAGCTGCTGTCAAACATTTGAAGCTAGAGGAATTCAGACTACATATAATGTAAACATTTTTAGCCAGGGAGCAGTGAGGGCCAGCTACTCCCAAAGGGATGGGAATCCAGGAGCCAAGGCTGACCCTGCACGGATTGCACGGTCACTGATGGGGAACAGTTGTGCAAGGACTGAATGCAGGGGCAGAGCTGAGGACAGATAGTAGGGTCCATTGACTTGACAAGTGATCAGCCAGCTCCGGACGCCCTTCAAGACCTCAGCTGGGAGCAAAAGGAGAAGGGATCGGGGACAGATGGGAGTAAGCCAAATCATAGGGCTGAGGGAATATATCCAGGGGACAGGAACAGGGTTGCAGACCAGCACTTCTACAGTGTTACTGGGGCAGGAACTGATGGGACTGGAGCTGAGATGAAATGAGGTCCTAGGTCCATGTGCAGGGGTGGGTGAGGGTCCCAGGTGAGGCTGTTAATGCCCATAGGGATGGGAAAAGATGTTATGAATTCTCCACCACTTCAGGATCTTTCAAGTGATATTGTTATTGTTGTAACTCAGCCAGGATGTGTCACCTATTGTTTTTTCAAACATATTGACCATGATTCCCTTGCTGGCACAGCTTTCTAGATGCTTACAGTTCTGTTTGACTGGCATTAATATATATATATATTTAGAGTAACATTTATAACATTAATTATACTGTAAATGGATACCTTTGTACTACTTTCAGATGAGAATTAGACTAATTTTTGATGCAATAGTATGCAATTGATTCAGTTTATAAATGGTAGTATCTTTTGTTTCCTGTCTTACTGATCATGCACTAGATAAATTCAAAAGCTTTTGTTGAGATGCAGAGATTAACCCGTTGCACTGGGAAAATGATTTTGTCAGCCAAGTGAAGTTCCTTGGTAATTCAGATGAGATAATACAGATGTTTCATATATTTTCTTTGACTTTGAAAAAAAATATAAAAATACAACCAATGCAGAAAATAACAAAAGGCATAGGACCATGGCAGTCATGCTTGGTTTTGCCCTAGCATTTCTTTTTCATAAACCTTTATTATGACATTGTAAGTTTAGAATACTTATTTATAATTACTTGTTGCATAAGAGACTTTTAAGGTCTGCAGTTTATAGTGATCCTTCATGTTCATCTTTTTTCTTTATTTTATTTTTAATGAGCTTAGGATAATTAGAATGAGCATGGGTGAGGTATTTTTAGTAAATGCTTTTACTGGTAACTTCTAATGCAAGCTCCAAATAGCTGTATTTTATTTTAGGAAAAAAATAATCAAAATCCAGATCCTACTCAGTTCACATTGCATGTGAAATCAAATGCCTATAATTTCTATGCTTGAATTTCAAATATTCCTTCAATCTCTTTTTTTTTAGGTATCCAAATGCATATTTTAGTTCGTGAATGATAATTTATGACCAACACATATGGTAGATTTATGTGTATGTGTGTGTGTATGTTTCTCCACCTAGTCCTTAGTGTGTTTCCTTCGCACTATCAACTCTGTTTTGTATTTCTTTGTAATCTCCTCGCACTACATATGATTTTTCTTATCTATTCACTCCATCAGGAACAGTTCAAGAATTTCTTCCAAATGCTAAGTAATCAGAATCCATACCTAAGCACAGGTCTTTTAAAGGTGCCTGTCAATGCTTTATCTGACATGTTTCTGCTTAGCCTTCAAATACCAATTCTGATTTTGACACTGGCTTGGTCTTTGATACTGTCTGGATTTTCTTGAAATGTTTTGCTCCGCTATATCTATACAATCTCATTTATATATTTGGTTGTGACTGGACCCCTGAAATGATTTTATTACTATCAATGCTATTGCTACATAAGGAGCACATTAATGTCGAGTTGGAATTTTCTCTTCCAGGGGTCTAACTGCAATCATTCCATGGATGTGTTTCAGAGGCCTTAATCAGATGCTCAGAACCTCAACAAGAAACACAATGTGATGTCATATTTGATATCAAATAAGTGTTATAACTTCAAATCTCTGCTTATTGCCTGATTTGTGTGCCAGGCTGCAAGAATTTTCAACTTGTCAGAACTTGTACTGCATAAGATGCTGAACTGCATGACATTTTCTATTAATTTCCAGCACAGTACATCCTGCTTGTATGCAGTCCCTTATTATACAAATTTAAGGGTTGTTTTTCAATTATTTAAAGGACATCTGTGCAAACCAAGAATAGGCTTAAAAGAAACAGTACTATCTTCTAGTTTAACAGACCTGCTGCTTTACTACCTAAAGAGCTCATCTTGCTAAGATCATAGGTTGCCTTCAGTTGCCTCCCTGATCTCCCAACTTTCTGTAGGGTCAGAAGCATGTAGCTTAAGTCTTCTGTGCTTACTTGTCAGATGGAAAAAAGAGGGAGAATGAGACAGTCACACATGCCATAAGTTTTAAAGCTTGCATGGAACTTCATAACAATTCTGTGTTTTCTTTGTGATTAGATGCTACCTAGTAACCTAATGAAGAATCTGAATGAAAAAATAGTACCTCTAATATCTTATTTGCCTTCTAGCAATTAGCTAAACGTTTTTGTCAACTAGACCAGCTTTATAGATCTAACTTACTACTTGCATAACTCGTCAAGCAAGAATAGAAGGATATAGTATTGAGAGAGATGTATATAAAAGTGAACTGGAAATGAGGATAACTAGTTGGACAAGAGGCTGATATGACTAGGCCTCCCCTACTTCTAGTGGGGATACATGTGAATGTACTTTACATTTGTTCTCCATGTGATCAGTAGATTTGATGTTTCTAGGAAGAGTCAGATTTAATTCCATGCACAAACCACAGGATAGTGCATGTGTAGAAGTTCCATTGAGCATTTCTGGGAAACATTTGATTTACTGTGATGCCAGGCAACGACTGCTTGGTTTAAAGACTAAATAAACTTTTTTTTTTTTTTTTTGAGTTCCCTGGATTTATGTCAACACCTTGGAAGAACTTTGGTTGTCACAGCATGATATATGCATAAAATATATTGAATAGAATTTTCAAGTTTTACTGCAGTCATCACCAGAATTTGCGATATATGAACCTTTACTGGGGACAGCTGACCTCTTCTGGTCATCTGACCAAGAAAATCTCATTTCAAGGCAGCTCTGTATACAGCAGGGTGATTAATGCAGCAAGGGACATTTAGAGAACTTAAATTTAGTATTTATCTAGTTGGGCAAGAACTTATTGCATTTTTCAGTTTACTCTTCTGTGATACTGTTCTTTTCTCTACATTCTTCAGGACAGGACCTATATATTTTTTTGACTGGAAAATTGCCAGTCAAAAATGTTTTGGGTGCCAAAGTATTTAATATTTTTGTCAGCATATGTATTAGTAATGACAGGTTAGAATAAAATGTGAGAGTGGTCATTACACTCTCATGTCAGGGGAAAACCAAGAAAGATGATTGAGTTAATACTGTAAGGTAGGACTAAGAACTTCCTGCATGACGTACACAGTCATAGTAACGACACTAATTTATCTAGGATCTGTTTGGAACAAAAAGTGCTGTATTCTGCATATAATTTTAAACTATATACTTTGCTTGCTATAAACGAATATTCATTTGATTTCTTTTGGGAATATTGCAGCATAAACCAGCCTTAAACTAAAGATGGAATATATTGAGAACAACTGAATTCACAGAAAAAAAAGCTTGTATGTTTTTTTTCTCTTTTTTTTTTTTTTTTAAATCTGTGCCACTGTATGTATTCTAGTATCCAATCATTCCTTTAAAACTTTTGTAAATCTTGAACTAAAATTCAAGTTTAATACCACTTGCAGAATAGTAGATGAATTACACAGTTGTCAGAAGTGTGCACTTAAAAGTTGACTTAATCAATTAATTACTATTTGAAACCGTGAAGGATGTTTCCGTCCAGTGAATAGGCAATACCAACAGTTTGGGAGAAGACTGTTCCAAGCTATAACAGGTTGGCACTGTAATCAGCCTTTCACGTAACCTGGTGTCCAATTTCAGCTGACTCCTATGAATAAGACTCATAGGTTATATATCTTCCAGTAAATAAAGGGGGCAGGCCCTGTTTGCTTGTTAGAAAGCAAGTGATCCAGTCTAATTCACCTGCATATGGTTATATTCTCTTCCATGGTAAAACAAGGTAGCTTCATTTATGCTGTCTGCCCTTTGACCCATCATTCTCCTGAGCCATGCCTGGGAGTTTGAGATCTGGCATGGGATAAATCATGCGAGTGAGACCCCTAACAATTAAACCATGAGTGGTTGTTCACCAGTCTTTGAGCTAGCATAGCATCTCACCCTGTTTATTTCATTGGTATAAATGTCAGCTTGAAAGTCCCTTTGAACCAAGGAAGAAATTAGTGATTAAATATGTTTGATGTGGTCCTCATTATATACATAAAGAGCACAAAATTCAGTTCTTCAGAACATGTAGCATAAAGGAAGCCAAAATCATCTTCCTGGACTGCAAACCAAATCTGTCTTTTTCTTTTTTTTTCCCCCCAAAACACTGTGAACTTTCTCATGTTATTTTTTTTCTCTACTTGCCTCTGTATTTCGCTTGCTGCCTTTTGCATTGCTCCTACATTCAGACATCCCCATCTCCATTATTTTTAATATCACATTCTACTGAAAACTTTTTTTTCCATATACTTAGTTTTTGACCAGCTTCACACTCTGTTCACTTTTTGTGTGGTTGCAGCCATTGTTTCATCTATCCTTTTTTACAAAGAAGCCTAATCACTTCTTAAATTTATCTCCAGCAAATGATAGATTGCATATTCTCTGCTTTCAAAGAGCCTTTTGATTGCTTGTAACTCAGAGATACTCCTGCTGCTAGAAACCAAATTCTTTGTCATAATACACAGTTGAATATAGACATCTCCTATGCTTGATGTCTTTAAAAATTGCATTTCCTGCTGAGAGAAGTCACTCTTTTTACTACAAATTTCTTTTCTGTGATGAAGTTTGCTTAAAAGCATCCAAGAACTTCCCAGAAACAAGTGTTTATAGGCAGAATACAATAAAAAACGAGAATTTCAGCTGGCAACTTCCACTACTGAAAAAAAAATAAAATCTGAGCTGTAGGGCCATACATCCTAGAATACTAAAAAGACTTAATCAAGGGAAACCAGCTGTAAATCAAGGCTGTAATTCTGCAGGAACATACAGAGAGACAGTAAAAAACAAGCCAAAGCAATAAACAAATCATAAACAATATTACTTTTTGTTTAAAAACTTGACTCAGTAGCTATGTATAAAACTGGACTATTCAGGAATATTCACTAAAGTACTTTCTCTAAACCTGTAAGAGTTATTTCTTTAATAAAAATAAGAAAATCAAGGTGTTATAATTGTTTCTAGGACAGTAGAAAATTTTATCAACAGGCTTATCTACTTCAGATAATTCCCCTTACAACAGTTGTATAAAGATCATCACTAAGAATAATTTCTTAATGTCTCAGAAAATGCAAACAATCCTGTCTAGAGGAATCATTAAGGAATACAGTGATTACTGTGATGCAGCCCAGCAATCAAATGCCCAGGAGTGATTATGATCTAAGGAACCTTGATCTATAAAATTCCAGACAGCAACATTGGAGATGTGTTTGCAGGATATTTCGCAGTATAATAGTCCTTTTAAGAAAACTTAGCTTGCCCAGGAAGATTATTTGGTAAACTGTAGCTGCCACAATAATGCATGCAACGCTTTGTGGATCCTGTCGTATGTCAGAAGGTGTGCAACTGATGAATCAAGGCATGTCAAATGCTTGGGTCAGAAACGAGTGACCTAGCCCAAAATTAGGCATTTTCAACCAAAATTCAGGAAAATAAAATGAGTCCAGTGTTCTGAAAGAACAGTGTAAAACTATTTCCAAGGCCAAAATTTAGAACATTATTAGTCAAGCCTCTGAATTTATGAAAAGGCTTGAAAATAATGAATGAATGAACAAACAAACGAATGAATAAATGACTTGATAATAGCTCTTTTTTATGACTTCTAGCTTTGGACTTTTGAGCTTCTATCTGAATAAACATTTAAGACCTTTTCTGAAGCTAAGAGAACTGCACATCTATCTCAAAAAAGAATAGAATAGAATAGAATAGAATAGAATAGAATAGAAGTAGTTCCTGTTGAAAGGGACCTACAATGATCATTTAGTCCAACTGCCTGACCAGTTTAGGTCTGATGAAAAATTAAAAGATGTTATTAAGGGCATTGTGTAAATACCTCTTAAACACTGACAGGCTTGAGGCATCAATCAGCTCCCTAGGAAGCCTGTTCCAGTGTTTGACCACCCTCTCAACAAATGTTTCCTAATATCAAGTCTGAACCTCCCCTGATGCAACTGTGAACCATTCCCATGTGTCCTGTCACTGTATCCCAGGGAGAAGAGATCAGCACCTCCTTCTCCACTTCCCTTCCTCAGGAAGCTGTAGAGAGCAATGAGGCTGCCCCTCAGCTGCCCCTCAGCCTCCTTTATTTCAAACTAGACAAGCCCAAAGTACTTAGCCACTCCTCACAGAACATGCCTACTAGCCCTTCAGCCTACTTTGCTGCCCTCCTCTGGGCACATTCACACTCCTTTTGAGTCTAAAAAAATTTTTTAGACAAAAATATGGAAATGAAACTAATTTTTCATAGGACTTCTCTCTTCATGAACTTTCTGATTTATCTATAGTACCACTATGCTTATAATTGTACCAACAGTTGCGGAATGTTGAGTCTTAGGCTCAACAAGCAAGAGATGTGAACTAAGAAATTAGATTTGCACTACATTATTTCCCTATACAAACTCATTTCATTCCTCTTAAATCTTTCTGTTAAAAATGGGTTGATAGTGTTGTCTGGTTTGTTCATCTGTGCAGTGTGGGATCAATAAACTCAAGAGGTTGGATATTTATCCATGGAATCAGAATTGCAGTTTATGGGGTTGACTGCAGTCTATCATCCACATGATTTCTCAGCCATATTCTGATTAGAAATTTATCTTAGGAAGCTATGCAGCTGGTCTTGTATGACTACACTTTCTCAACTGTATTTCTCAAATGTATTGAGACCATACATACATTGATGTATGGTCTTGGCATACATAAATGACAGATTTATGTATATTCTTACTTGCATTAAAAAAATAGGACGTATTGGTTAAGAACAGAGATTCACTGCAAAATGTTGTTGGGCAGGATATTGTCTACTCTTTCAGCCTTTTCCAGATGTCATTGAAAATACCTCTTCCCTCGGACAGCAGCACTCCAGCAATGCAGCAGCAGGAGCTGCTGGAACTTGAACACGTTCACTATCATTGGACATTCCCCTCCAAGAGGCATCCAGGTGCGTTTTTTTCAAGTGTTTGCTCCCTCATTCTTAACTTTTGTAGACATTCTCGTACAAGTATTAAAAAGACATGAGTTTAAAAAAAATTAAAATTTAAAAAAAGACACACCACACACTTTTTGTTTTAAAACAGTAGTGAAGATGTTTATTCTAACTTACTCTGTGCAGATACTGTTATTTAACAGTATTATACTTTGAAATAAAACTCGTTTTAAGATAGTAATTAATACTTCACACAGCAGTTACTAGTTACCTTTCTTCATTTGAACAAAAACGTTTATGTGATGATATTTTAACTCACTGAGAGTTAGAAAATATATGATACTTATCAGAAAATAAGATTGGAAATGCAGAGAGATGTATTAACAATACATTTTCAATGGAAATTCATTATTTGTTGTATCAATAATGAAATATAAATTAAATTAATGTTTAAAGTTATCCAATGCCTAAGATGTTAATGAAGGGTGTATAAAACCTACACTTTTAGGTCAATCGAGTCATACTCCATGTCTATATGACAGTGATATTTTTTTTTAACCTAATCAAGTTTAATTGAAGTATTACAACTTAGATTTTGTCCATGTGTTTGAACATATATTATCTTTAGTTGAATGACAGCCTTATTCAGCATGTTTTCAAGTGTATAACTAGAGACAGTATTTGGATCAGAAATCCAATTAGCTGTAAATTAGAATTCATGAATCAGCTCTTAATGTTGCCACTTAGATAAAGGATGACATCTCATTATATTTTTGGCCCATCAAGGGGATTTCATAAGATAATCAGTTTTACCGAGATTTATCTTGTTCTGGTTGAAAACGGCCCACACTTGAAAGGATCAGACCTCCATTCAGGGAAAGCGATTTATTTCTTGCTTAGGGTAAACAGTGTTGTTTTCAGAGATAAAACTATCAGTTAGATGCCAGTTGAAATGACAGTCAGGAAAAAAGTTATTGAAAAGTGTATCTCATTCTTCCTGTAAGACAAAACTTCAGTTCCATGTGTTCTAATACTGTTGTTATTTTCCTTTATAAGTGTTCCATCGGTCTGGGAGATAACGGTATTTGTAATTTCCAGTTAATGAATATTTGGCTTTTGTTATATATTTATAGATATATATATATAATTATTGAACAAATTAAACTGCCTTTAATCTGTCTTTATCACTTTTTCCTTCATATTTTATGAAATTAATTCTTAATCTGGAAGGCCTCACAGAATGAATCCCAAGGGTCGAAAGGCTGTCAGACACGAAGCAAATGGGAGAGAAGTGAGAGAGGTGGCTAGGATAGGGCCAGGGTGTGGCATGGGATGATGAGCAGGTTATCAACTGGCTGGTGGTATACCGGCACAAGGAACAGACCCAGTCTGAGAACCAGCATCTTACAATGAAGTAAGAAATACGAGAACCAGCTAACAAGTTTATAGTAGGCTTGCTAAAGCGATTTGGAGCCCAGGTTAGAGTGTTTTGCTTCCGTTACCCAAACTGTCTCACTTAAAGCTAACTCAATTATTTGGGTGACAATTGGTAAGTTTATTTCTAGATATTTTTGCCTTTGTTTCACCATGGTCAGTTTATTTTTAGATATTTTTTGCCTCTGCTTCACTGTTTCTTTCTGAAGCATTTATAGAGTTAATAATCAAATTAATGGGTTTTTCACTTACTTTTTTTAAAACTACTTTGTCTGCCACCATCCTCCATGACTGGAAGACCAGGGATTATGTAAAGCTGACCCAGACATCCAGGAGACAAGGCTAAAAGCAGGGAACACTCAAAGATTAACTCTCTAGCATGAATTTTTAATGAAATAGGATTGTAACAGGTATTCTTGTTCTTGCACAAATTTATTAAGCTTATTTGGTGTTTTAACTGAAATTTATACATAATCATAACTGTCATAAAGAGATTTTATATATATTAGAAAACTTTTAAATATGTTAATGAAACTTTTCTGATAATCATATTGTCTGTTAACACCTATGAACTTTAGAAGTTTCATTCGTATTTTTTAACTCCTTCCAGTCATCTTCTGCTGAATGTCCATGCTTAAACTGTATGTTTAAAATTATGTTGTATTTTTTAAACACACACCTATACTCACTGATTTTTTGTGATATTTTCGCTAATATTGATTACATTTCAGAAACAAATGTAGTCTTTTTTTTTTAAATCTATCCCTGTTTTTTTGATATAACTATGTAATATTTCTCATGATGCAAGTATAATTTTAGTTCTAGCTGAATTTTGCTTGTTAGGTTTCATTACTCTTGCTTTTTTCACATAGCACATGTGAACAGTTGATTTTTACAATTTCAAAGGATACTCCACCTGATCTGTTTCTCATTATTCTATTGCTTAAGTTTCTTTTTTAAAAACAGTCTTAAGTCCTTGACACAAACTTTTTAAAGAACAATTTTCTCAACATTTTAATTTTTCTGTTACATCGTTTCCATGGTCTGTGCATTCTTGCATTTTTGTACTTGAATGCTGTCACTAACATAATGTCTTTTAAACAGGACTGAAACTCACTTTTACTCCATTCAAATCCAGGAATATGGATGAAATTATGTAAATAATGGTTTCCAATTAGAGTGGCTTAATTTTTAAAATAGAATATCTATACTATGGCGTTTTTTACATTTGAAAGTATTTATATCAAGTAATGCTTTGGAAAATCATTTTTGTAGATGTATTGTCTTCTCTTGGGTTTACTATAAAGGTACATACACTTTGAAGAAGAAAATAATAATTTATTCTAAGTCTTGCTTCTGAATTATATATTCCTTTATAAAGAAAAATGGAACTCAAAAGGTGTATGTACGTGTAAATCATGTTAATCGTTTCAAAGCAAGTATGGCATATAGTTTCTAATGTAATATTTGAGCTGTTTAGCTCATTGGGAGTTACAACATGCTTTTTTACAGTTGTGCAAATAAGGATCTTAGAATAGTATGTGCTAGTAGAACCTTTTTATCTGAGGTTTTTCAGAACTTTAAGTATGGCCCAACTTACATACTTCTTTCCAAAGACACAAAGTGCCTCAGAGTAGGAAAGTGATCAAGCGTCTGTTCGGTCTCAGTGAGAGAGACTCAACCTTCCTAGCTTGAAAAATGATGTTTATAACCCTCGATCGAGTCCCTTGAATTTCTCAGCTGAGTAAAACATTCATGAAATAAGCTAACTGTGCTCACAGAAAAAGAGAGCTTGATGTGTCAAAGTATTTGCAGAAAAAAGTTATGCCATGTAAAAGCTGAAATAATATCACATGAAAATGTTGAAATAATATCACCTGTCAAACTAATACTGAAAACATTGGAGAAAATACTGCAGAAACATTGTAAAAAAGACTGATTATTTTGCCCATTCAGTGAGACAGCTGTCAGATCTGTGGTAAAGAGAATTTAATGTCAAATGTCTAAATTTGACTTAAAAAAAAGAGACTTAAAAAATCCTTAACTAATAAATAAATATATAAAACCTAATAAATAGTGAGGACAATGTGCTTCGAAAGGACTATACAGTACCTTTAATTAAAAATAACTAGGTTAAAAATCTAGATTCTGGAATACACACCTGAAGGTAGGGGCTTAATTTAGATATTCTCATCCATCAAGAACAGTGGCGCTGTCACCTACATCTGCACAATTATTTGATGCTTACAGTGGGATACTGGAGTATTAATCTGCATCTAACAATCATGTGTCTCCTTTGTGGTCCTTTTGTAATTTTCATTTCTGTTCTTGACAAAGTGAAGTTCATCACAGAAACCATGCCTACCTTTTCACTCTTGTGTATGGGGGTGGGAGGGAGGGAGGGATTTCACTGTACCAAATCCCACAATGTGTGACAGACCCTCCATGGTGTGAATGTTAAAATTTTATAGAATTCACAAAAATGGAGATTTTAGAAGAGAAAGGGGTGTTTGAAATGTAAGATTGCAGAATAGACAGAAAATGAAACTAAAAAAACATGATCAGAGCATGTCATACAAAACAGTAATCAAAGTAGTAATGACAAGATAGTCATATACTAAAACTGCAGAACAATGAAGAACAATTAAGCACGTCTTGGTAATTTTAATCAATGAGCTGTGGAGACGAAAAAAACCAACAACCTGTATTGATATTGAATACCACTGAATATCAATACACCTACTTTTATGGAGGAAGAAACAGTAGGTATAAGTAATTTTCTATAAAGGTAAGAATCTGTTATGCCAAGGATGAAACTGTCTCAATGGCAGGGAACAGCAGAAAAAATTATTAAAGGAAAACACTTCCATTAAGTTAGTTTGTCATAATTCAGGTGAAAACTTGAAAGATCTTTCTGAACTGATTCTGGTACTGCCCTTTATTTTCTCTTACTCGGGTTCAGCAAACTCTTTATGACAGAATGATAAAACGTGGGTTTAGTTTGTTTCTTTGCTTAATATAAAGAGATAAAAGTGTTCTCACCATTTTGAAGCATAAACCTAAAATCATCACAACTTCTTCTGTATGTTATACCTACAACTCACATAATGCACCGAGCACTTTTATTGATAGTATTTAACCGAAAGAAAAAAGAGTAATCTTTACAATGTAAAAAGATATCAGATGTAATAAAACTTGGTCTTTTCTAAAGCAAAAGAAGAAAAAGAATGAAAAACACGAGGGACTCTGAATAACACCTCAATGGTACTGCTATATAATTGCTTTCCATCCCTTCCATCACTGGTGAAGCTTCAAAACATTGATCAAAGATGATGACTAACACATAACGCTTGGGCTGCAGCACAGTGTTAGAATTCCTCACCCTCATAATAATTGTAGCATGAGCCAGCATAAAGATGAATATTTTTTCTTAAATGGTTTTTCAATCCAGACAGATAGGATTAAAAGAATCTGACAGGAATGAGCTGTATTAGAACATCACTGTCAATAGGTATATCGTGGGCAGTTGCCTGAAATGGATAAAAATGCTCTGAACATTTTACATTACTACGCAACATAAAAACATTACTCACTGTCAAATCCCTGCTCCACAGAGAAGCCATATAAAGCCTCAATTGACAAATTGCAAACTGAAGCTATTTGAAATTAAATGTATTAACTGATGACATAATGTGCTTATGACCTTACCTGCTGTGATTGAATATGATTTGTCATTAATGACGTTAAATTTGAATGGTCCAATTGAGTAAAAGTTGATTAAGAACTTCAAAAAATTTTGTAAAGAAGCTGATCCATCAGAACCAAAACTACCATAGGAATATGTGATATAATTAATAAATTCTGCATGTGGAAACAAATAAAAGAAATATGATTAAAGAGTAAAGATTATGAGTTTTCATATGGGTTAATATTTTACATTTGTAAATATGAGTTTATGTTTTAACTAAAAGCATTAACACTCAAAAAATCAGAATTTAAATAAAAACTGAGCTAAAATTTTTGGACAATGTGAATTAATTCTTTGGAGGGTGACACCTTGCAAAATTTTAAACAATCTTTTCACATCATTTATGAAAAACAATTTCTGGTTATAGCTATTTAAACTTCACAATGATTTCTAAGTCATTTACAGATCAGATTAGTTTCATTTAAACTTGTAAAATTTTTTTTTTCCTTCATTTATAAACAGCTAATTATAATGCAGTATGCTAGTACTAGATTCTCATTATAATTCTGGGGAATGTTCCTAATTCAATTTGTAAATATGATGTGGGTATATGACTTGCAAGAAATTCAAACTCAAGTCGATAAATCATAGAATACATGACAGCAATTATTTTCTAAAGCATCTAGAATATACAGGAGTATAAGGACTTAATTTTTTTCTGTAAAGTAGTGTGCTGTTGCAGAGTGGGGGGAATTGGATAATCCACAAAGACTGTCTTTTAGCGTAAATATGTTGGTTGCTCTCCAGCACTCAGAAAAATATCATGAGGTTTTTAAGAAAGTAAATTTCAAGAAGTTTAATTAGAATCTAACATTTTATGAAGACAATAAGGCTCACATTGAACCCTACAAAAAGACCTAGTCAAAAAAGACCACCCTCTGCCTAATGGCTCCAGATAGTGACACATATCTTACTAGTTCTATTTGCATGTAAAAATATTCATGACGAGGAAAAATGTGATAGATACTCTTTTTCTAAGGAGTTCACAGGAGTTTAATTACTTAAGTTTAAATATAAACTTTAAATTTCTTTGCAGTGCAATTTTTCTGCAATATTTTTTTTTTTTTGCAAAAAGGACCGAGAGAATTCTAGTACTACCTTTCCCAAATTAAAGAATGACCACTATCCTCTCATTTTCTTCAATTAATATTCTTCCTGAAAGCTGGGGTTTATTTTGACTACTTTATATATAGTTGAATGATTAATGTAATATTCTTTTCTCAGCACTAAAGGGATATGGTGATGTGTGTTTGCTTCTGAAGCACTGGCTCAAAGAAGAAAACTCATTTTGGCACAGTCATACAAATGTGTTCTGGAGACTTTTACTTTCAGTTCATATCTGCGTCAGGTCAGATAACAAGCAACCTGTTATGAAATGAGTTAGTTAAATTTGTAGTGCATAGATATTTCTACCATAAGAAACAAGCCCACAACATTGTCATATTGTCAAATAAAAAGGTAAAGAATCACTGACTATAGCTTCTGGACTCATATTTAGAGATGGCCCTGTGTATAATGTTGATGTATATTGCCAAAGTGACACTGAGATCCTTCTTTGCTATAGACTCCTCTGCATCAGGACCAATCAATCAAAAAGGTAGAGAATATAAGTCTGATATTTTTAATGAATAATTACCCTATGTTAGATTCAGTGTTATGCAGTGTGACACATCTTTACTGTATTCACTGTATATTCACATTACTTAAACAATGATTAATATAAAATGGAATTCTTAGTCTTACTGTATTTGAGGTTTTCCTGAATTGTTTGACTAGCATCTACTATTCCTAATCTTTGACTAGGACTTCAGGATGCAAAATGTATTGTAAACTTCCTAAGTTTTAAATAAACTATGATTTTGTAGTTACGTTGGAAAAATACCTTTTCTTGCTTCGGCTTTCAATAACAAAAAATGTTAAAAAAAAGGAAGTTAATAGATTTTCAGGATATGCAGGTCATTTTCTTTTTTTTATCAGTTCTGTTTCTATACTTTTTGCAGGGTGATGCGGTGACTAAGCATCCGTTTATTGCTTTTTTTTTTTTTTTTAATTTTTTTGTGTGGTCAGTTCCTGAGGAGTTTATACTTCTGTACAGGATTTTGGACAAAGTAATATGTCAATCTTCTATGACCTAGCTGCCCCACACCTGAAAGTTCAGACACTGAACACGCTCCGATCAAATCTAGCTCTTCCAGATATAAATCAGCCTGTTTATGTTGAATACACATGCCTGCTTTGTTCTCTAACCACATTCAGTATGTCCAACTGGAAGACCTAAGAAATCGCTCAGGAACCTGGTCTCAGACAAGGGTCCTGACATTTATGTTCTCTTTTTCCTCCACTTTTAGTCATGGAATGGCACAGAATGCAGTCAAGAATACAAGGTAAATAAATCTGAAGTTTACTTATAGGTGATTTTCTTGGGAGCAAATGCTTTTATATAATAGCAGTGATAAAGTCCAAAGGTTTATCTGAAAATTGTGTGCGATCTAAGGCAACTCCACTCAAACACAGGATATACGTAGCCTATGAAATGGTAGAAAAAGAGATTCAGTGTGCCAAAAAGTCTATTGTTATATTCATGACACACATTTTAGCTTTCCTTCATTTGCACACACTCCTAAACAAATAAAGCTAACATTTCACTTCAGGCTCCAGGCTGAATCACATTGACTAAGAGCAGAAGGCTGCTACCCTTCCTTACTTTGGCCATCCACAAATATCTGTCTCGAAATATTAGCACCATTCACAGTAATTAGTTAGGGGCATTTGTCAAGTGCAATTGTATCTCAAGATACAGCAAAGACAGATGGCATGTTGTGCTGCTTGTAAAGGAAGCTGACTTCAATAGTTGTCTGGAATGCTGTATCATGGGAAGTCTTTTGCTTTAATTGGTAACCCATAGGGTCTTATGAAAATGTTTGAGTTTACAAGAAGTGTATCTTACCTGACCAAAAGAATGAAAAAGTATGCAAAACTTGTTTAAGTTAATTGTAGACATTGTACTTGCTACCTGCGGATGGACTTCTTGTTTTGAAATGATTAATGGAGTTAGAATTTTGTATCCCCTATGCCACTATACTAACCGAGCTGGGCGTAAACCACCTCCAAGATTTCCTTAGTCCTAGTCATACTTCCTAGTAGGAGTGAAATTCACCTACTGGAATAACTATAAATCCCCATCAAAATTGAAAATTTACAATCAATAGCACAAGTATATTGACTAATATTAGACATATATATATGTGAAGTGCACATCTTTCTGCAGAATGTATGTATTGGATTTGCTATGTTCATTACAAAGTGATTTAGTGATAAGTTGGTTTCTCAAAAAAAAACGATAGGGAAAAATAATAGACAAACAATGACAATACTTTTAGCTATAGCTGGATGGAGCTCTTTGCTATTTGCCAACAGTGATCAATTAAATATAAAATTTTGGTGGGAATGTATCAGTTTTGATGAAACTTGTTATTGGGAGATGTTTCATGGGACACACATCAGGGAAGAATCTTTGGTCAGAGCAGAAAACATCTGCATAAATACTGTGGTAAGTGCACTCGCTTCGTTTTCCCCAAAGTAACATATATTCAACCTGTTCCAACAAGAAAATTACTTATATGAGGTAGAGCAGATCCAGCAGAAGGAAATCCAACCTGGAAACTTGCATTAGCACGGTCATGAAGGCATTTTATTTGGAGAATGGCAAAACAGTGAATGATGCCTAACTATTTCATATCTAAGTGAGTACCACGAACAATAAACTCTGACTGTCAATGATTGCGTGATAGTCCTTTTTTTTTCTCTTGTCTTTCATGAAAGGAATGAAAAAGATTTCAGGTCTTGGTTCTTTTCCTGATGTGGCATAGGAAACATTTTTGCTTTATGCCAAAAAATAGTTTTGCACCTATTCTGGTTATCACAGGTCAGAGTGTTACAGCTTCCCATTCAGCTGAAAAGTCAGTTGTTTTGACAGAAATATGATGAAGTGGATAGAAAAGGTATGTGGAGTAAATGATAACAACTTAGAGATTTAAACTTGGTTGAGGAGAACTGCTGCAGGAGAAAAAGTTTAACTTCTAAGTTGAGGGCTAAAATAAATTAAGCAAAACTATACCAAAGCGGGTTTAGTCAGCTGCTACTCTTGTTGCCTTGAAATAAATTAGGACTGTGCAGAGTTGTTATAAAGCCAAATAAACACTATTTTGCATGTCAGTTCCCACATATCTAAGCAACAAGCCAAGTAGGATTTTGTGAGTACACAGTACTTTCCGTAACTGAACTCTTTTTCCTGTTGAATTGCTTTAGAATATCAAAGCAGAACTGTTGAATTATAGATACTTTTTTTTACTAATTTTTCACCTACAGACCAATATACAAAGAAAAACATCAGCGAGTTGCTACTAAGTACCAAAGAATCCTGGTTCTCACAGCAATATCCCAAATATTTCCACTGTGAATGGTAGTCTGAACCACGGGAAACCACCCCTGCTACTTCATAAAGATTTCTATAGTTACTGAAGTATTTTCTAGTAACTCACATCCCTTTAGTTAGTCTCATGTTTAATTACCCTCTCTATAGAATAGGTTGTTGTGGCACTCAAGCTCTAGCTAAGGAAACTATAAAATAGAAGCTTACCTTAAAACTCATTTATACTTGGACAAGAACCTCTATAAATAGTACATACTCAGCTCCATTATTATTATCACCTATTGATTTTCAAATTAAAGGTAACCATTCTGTGAAAATCAAAGGTGATTTTTTTGTATCTATCAGCCTGGCAAAATAAAAGCATATTAGTAACACAAATAGGAAGGGTAATCTAGCTGACAAATATTTATGATTACATGGTATGAAAAGCAATCCAGTGAAACAAACAGCAACAGCCCAAGCACTCTAGTGTCTTTTTTGTCTCTTGTATTGGACTTCATAATGTTATTTAAACCAAAGTGAAGAGCGGGTTGATTGCCAAACTAAAACAAAATGAAAGGAGACAAAACAGGTAAAGCTGATACTGAAGCAGAGACAGCTCTTTCTTTTCTTTCGAAAATGGAAAAAAAAAAGGAAATGTCCTCTTAAAATTAGGTTATTTAAACCAAAGTGAAGAGCGGGTTGATTGCCAAACTAAAACAAAATGAAAGGAGACAAAACAGGTAAAGCTGATACTGAAGCAGAGACATCTCTTTCTTTTCTTTCGAAAATGGAAAAAAAAAAAGGAAATGTCCTCTTAAAATTAGATCAATTCAATTTTAAATACTTAATTTTTTATTTTAAAAACTTTTAAATAGACTTCTTTCAATTGGGGAAATTTCAGTTTCTTAGATTAATTCAATTCAGGTAAATTTGGCAATGAAGACTTCAGTTTGACATAGCATGCTGCCTTCCAAAACAACAAAAAGGAATCTTTCTAGAAGGCCACGTACCTTCCATTACAGTACTGCTTTAACAATTTGTTGTGTGGATGTACGAATAGTTTAATACTTCCCAAAAGGGTATCATTGTGCAAATTAACTAATACGTTACTGCTATGGCTGTGTACACTTGAACACATTTGGTATAAAAACTTTTACTTCTGAAATAATAATGTTTTACACTAACTTTACACACCTAAGATGGCTAAACAGCTGCCTGTCTGCAGGGAGTCAGAATAAGTATTCCAAAGACGAAACATTATTTTCATTTCCTGATAGATAAGTAGTTATAAAAACCATACTGGCCACCTTAGCTGCAACGGTATTTTCAAAGTCACATCCAATCTGCCATTCCCTTTTAGTACCTTTGTAACTGGATTCCAAGTCAGTCAAGGTTTTTAGCCACAGCTTCCTTCCCCTTTTCTTTAACATTTGCACCAAAAAGACCAAAAGAATTCTAAATTTTTAAAGGCAATCTGTTAGCACTTCTTTCTCTTTTATTTTTTTTTATTTTTTTTTCTCCCCTTTATTAATGTAAAGAAACCCAGTGGGTTAGTGAGAATAAACTATTTTGTAAATGGCTCTCCCCTTTCTCCTTTATAAGGTATATACCTCAGGTCTCACTGTCAGACCAGCATGAATTAGTGAATTCCTAGACTGAAACAACAGTCCCTCCAATTCCCAAGCACAGGGATATCTGTCTATGACTGTCTATGGGGTGAAAAAGAACTATGAGAATCAATGGCCTGTCAAACGTGTGTGTCAGTAAGCAGAATGGACAGCACAGCTCGTGTCAACGCTCCTTCTGAACACCAGAGTAAATTACAGCATCTTTGAAGGAAAAAAAATCTCACAGCGTTGTCTGTTGAGAGGGTAGTTATTGCTTTTGTTTCAGGGTTGTTTGTTTTCCATCACGTATATCAGTTTGCATTTTTCCACACTGAATTTCATTTATCTGCCCATTTTTTTAATGTGACTACTGTAGATTTCTTTAGTAAGTCAATATTTGCCGACATGCATCATACAGACAGATTTCATGATAAGTAAAGTATAAAATTTATAACAATACTGCAACGATACTATCTCAGTGATAACTGTTGACGGTATGATTCACCATTGATATTGGTTGCTACTATATACCCATCTGTACTGTATCTTTTTCATAATCCGGGATTAAAATTTAGAATACTACAGGAAATTCATGTGTACTTTAGTTACTCCCTCTCACAGAAAATTTATAAAAATGTAGTCAGAATCTCTGCTGTCAGCTTTGTTGCCAGTAGTTTGATACCACTCTCAGACAGTTCTCAGTCTCCATGTCCACAATGTTGAACCTTCTGAGGAGCAGCATTACACACTTCAAATAAAATTGTCATATGCTTTTTTTACTTTAACCATGAACATTGTAGTATTTTTAATGAAATTTCCAAAATATCTTTATTTATTGTAGGTATAGTTTGGTATAGTACTCTTCACTAAGAACATTTTTCAAATCATAATTAATTCTATTCCATCTGGAGGAAGGTTACCTACCCATCAAACAGACAGCAGTCTTAGTTGCCTTGTGATCAGTTCCCCTGTAGGCTCAGGTGGGTTTTCTGGTTATAGAGCTTGCTCACAATAGGTACACCTAATTTTTTTATATTTGCTGTTCTTTTCACCCAAGATGTATGTTAAAGTTTCAACCATCAGTGTTCAGCCAAGTTTCTCAACTGTATTTTTTAACTGAAAATGCATTTTTTTCATTCATACACAATAAATCATTCAGTATATGGGTTGCAACGCCACATATGAAAAGGATCACATGTAGACAGTGCCACTATTGACAATAATAACCTTTCTTCTCTTAGAATAATACTACTGTCATGCAACTGGGTTGTGAAGTTGGGTTTTGTTTTGTTTTTTTAACTTTCCAGAAATGTGTTGGTGATAGCAAAGACACTTCTGCTTTTCTAGGAGCTTTAGCAGTAACCAAAACCAAATGTGTTTTCTTAACACTTCTGAGAATCATTCTATTAATTTGTCTGTTGAAATGTCTGGGTAAAGGTTTATTAGAATGCAGTACAGACACTTTTGGTGTTGTGAACCTAGAAGCGTTGTCTTCCTTTGAATTATAGGTAGTAAAAAGTTGCAAATTATGTCCTTGGTGATGAAACGATATTTTTCTAAATGAACACAGTAAGTGCTATGCACATCTATGATGCTATATCTGTGCTATGAACATTGATGACTCATTTGAGAACTGGTGATTCAACTTTTTAAGATAGACTGAATGATTTCACTGATCTTGATTTTTATGTTCGGTTTGCCTCATCAGATATGACTAAAACAAGCCATGCTTCCTTTCCCTCTCCATTGCACTGGCCATTCTCTTCACCCAGACTGTTTGTCATATTTAAGTTAAAATGAAAAAAAATGAAAACAAAGTGATGATGCAGAATTCATCTGCAATGCATTTGGATGACATAACTGTTGAAGTAGCACAGTCATATTTATTTGCTCCTTTCTTAAAGCTTCATTAGTAAATTGTATTGTCTGTATCAAGTCGATAAAGAGCTTACGTCTGAGAGATTACATTCACTATCAAAACATTAGATAGTTTTTCTTTCCCAAATTTGCCCAATTTCCCTCTCTTTAATTATAAAATAAGTGTTTGTTAAGTGCCTAAAAAGGCCATTCCCAGGTATACATATCAACATTTGACAATGCTAAACACTAGCACTTCTATTTTGGTAACTTTGATAGAAATTACCACGTCACAGTTTAATACTTTTGATAAAAGCATTTGTTAGCTAATACCTTTCTTAGAACAGTTCTTTTCTCACTATTATATGGTACTCCCACACCTCCAACCTACACCTCCAAACTAGATAACAAATAGGCAGATTTTTTGTAACATAATGCCTTAATAGTGTCAAAACACTTTATATTGCAATCTTCATTTTAGCTATTGTATGTTCGAATAATACTACTGAAGTGAAACTTTTTCATCTTATCTATACAAAATGACTTTATCAAACAAAAATGTTTTGACAAGATAAATTGTAATACTTTAATAGTCTTTTGTTTCAAAAAAAATTGACATTTCATATTTTGTTTCAAATTTATGATGCAAAAAATGTGGAATTTCATCCAGTTCCACTAAGATCTTGGCTAAATATTTGTTTTTATAAATATGCCTTCTTAAGTAATATTTTAATAAGCTCTTTGACATCTTTGATCCATGCTAATGACTTGTTGAGCAGAAAACTCATAAATCACTTTCTCAACTTGCTAACATTTTCCCTTACTGACCTTTCTAATTTCAGTGGTTATGGAGAGAATTTGCTATTTACGTTTTACGAAAACTCTCGGCTTCATTAGGAAATATAACACACCAGCATCGCTCTCACTGCCCCGTCTGAGCAATAGCCCAGGCTTTTCTTATAGTTGCAATTCCTCACTTATTTGTCCTCCACAGAGAGTTTATAAAGTCCCCACTTAAGCAGCCTGCTCGAAAGATGACACCTATGTGCTTTTCCCTGGAGTTTTAGCTAATTCTCAGCTTTTTACTGTCCTACTATTCCAACATTATTTCAGTGCTAATTTCCAGCGATTTTTCTAAACTCACTCTCAAATTCATGAAAGCTGATTTTTCAGTTCTTTCTTATACATATATGGGTCTGCTTTTCACTACAAAGTTCTGCTGTCTCTCAGGAGCAAATCAGAGTAATTGCCCTCTGTCCTATCCAGGTAATTGCTACATGAACCTTGCAAATTCATGTGAAGAAAACAAAAAAAAGAGACTTAAAAATGGTGGAACATAAAGCAAATAGGAAAAAAAGAAACTCAGCAAGTAATTCTTCACCTTTCAACCTCACTCAAACTCTCAACATATCTAATATTTCTTGCTGTGAATGACAGATGACCTTTTTGTCATTGCTAAAGGTAAACACTTTTCAGGATAAGTCTAAGGAAACAATGTTATATATTGTTATTAGTGAACAGTGGAATTCTGATTTGAAGTTTTAGTTCGTAACTGCTACAAATACAAATAAACAGAATAAATTTAAATCATACAATATAAAACTTTCAGGCCTTTTTCTTTATTGCCTTATACTGTTAATGGTTGTTTTACACCAAGGTGACACAATTTCAAAGTGATAGCAGGGATTTCCTGTTCAGTTGTACATCCAGTTAAAATAAAAATCACTGTGTAATGAGTAGACATGGAAGACTCTGGGAACACACTAGAACTGTGGGAAATGCTGTCTGAGGATGCCTGCCACCTTCATGCAAAGCACATCTACAAGGTGACTGTTCCACTTTGTATTAAAAGCCTTCACACAAAAGTAGTCACACAAACTGTAGGAGATCTAGGTTAAATTCCTTTGCAGTGGGATTTGATAGTCATCTGCCCGTTCCTGGAGAGTTCTCCAACCATCGGGTTACAGTGCTTCAGGATACCTGAGGAGAATTAATTAAATGTTTGTTGTTAAAGATCATATACCTTGACTGGAATAATAGTAATTAAAAAAAACCAAACAGCTAAACAAAACCAACCAACCAAACAACAAAACAAAAGAACCCAACTAAAAACCAACTCAAAAACCCCTACAAAAGGGTTAGAGGGAGAAAGACAGAAACTGTGTGAACTTCAACCTGCTATTTCAGCTAGAAAAAGGGAGAGAGAGATTCCCATTGCTAATGACTCTGCCACCATTCTGCATAAACTAGAAAACCTTCAGCTAGTGAAACAGAAAGAACTGCAATCAGAAATTCTCTCTGGTCTGTAGGCTGCAATACTTTGAAGGGAAGTTAATGATACTGTTCACATTCTGTGATATATGAAACTATGTTGGTTTGGATGAAATGAAAGTCAGGTTTTCTGTATGGCGTTATTTCCTTTCTGCTTAGGGAGGAGCTGCTATCAGCACTATGCCACAAAAACTGTGTATTCAATATTAGTGACTAGCAGAAATAAGTCTGTCTCCATATTTACTAGATCAATGTGTTGTGATAAGTGAATTTTCAGACACTGTAAGCAATTATGCAGTTTCTAATACCTAGTTTGCAGACCCAGAGATGAGAACCTTATTGGGGTCTTTATAGACAAAGCATAATAATTAACTGGGAAAATCGGAACTAGACTTTCATGAGATTTAGATATTGTATGTAGTATTTAGATAACGTACGCCATAATTTTTTTATTTTTTATTTTTTTCACTAATGAAGCTTGTAACTTGACTAAACTCGTATGTGAAGATGTTTTGCAGATGTCCTAAAATCTTCTGAAATTATTTCACTTTCATATTAGTGAGGGCAGAATTTAGTTTAATGCCTTTCACCAGAAATACAGTAATTGCCTATGAAACATATAGAAAACAAAGTTTCTCCAGTATTCATGCTTCTTTGCTTAATTTTAATAAGCATTTTTAATAATGTCCTGTAGAGACATAATGCAAATATCGTATAATTATGTTTAAAGCCTTTTATTATTTCATGTCTAAAGTTAGGTGCAACTAATATTTAAAGATGGAGTTGTGGGGTTTTTTCTGTTCCCCCTATTATGCTGATAAATATATCCCTAGTGTATGTGGGATTTTACAGGCAAATATTTAAAGGTAGGAAAACACTATTTAAGGTGGTCATCACTAAGGAGTGAATGAAATAAATGATGTAGTAAACAAAAGATGCTGAGCATGTTCATAAATTTCCTTTGGTAGTGGCCATGGTTAGAGCAGAAAGGTGGTAAGTACGTGCAATAGACTGTGATCAACAAGGGAGCTTGATTTATCATTCTCAGTTGTGCTAAATTTATGGGAAGAGCAAATCATATACACTCTTTGGAGGAAGTGAGATGTTACTTCTGAAGCATGAGACAAATTTAGGAAAGAGCAGTTTGCAGATCATGCAGATCAAGCAGGCGCAGACAGCCCCACTGACCATTCTGGAAACCTGAAAATGAATTAATTACTTCCATTTGTTCCACCAAGTTGCACTGTATTTTATTTATTTAGAAATTACTTGCTCTAGCTTCTATTCGCAAACCTTCTTTTGAGCTTGAAAACCTCTTTGGTCTTTCTTAAGGTATGGGTGAAGTAGCTACCCTTGTCCCATGGCCAGACTAACAGGACATCAAGATGACAAATTTCTGGATCCTGCAGAAAATGTAAGGGGTCAAGTAGCTGGCCCCACCTGACCGGGGCGTAAGCTACCAAAACAAGAAAGGCAGAAACTACAGAAGTTGTGGGAAGAGAATATTAAGAGCTGAATCTAAGCAAAAGATGGCAAAAAATAATGAAACAGGTGCTGCTGGTACATCAAGGGGTTGATGTCTAAGGCCAAAATTAAAAAGCAAGGATGTAAAGTCAGTAAAACTGGAGAAAATAGTGAAGAAGTTTAAAGGATGAGAATTATTTTTTCAGGAAGAGGAAATGGGAAAATACTGACTATAAGGTAAAGCAAAATGTGTAATTGGGGCTGTTTGGAGGTCCCTGGCAAGCAGCCCTGGCCTGACCTGCACAGCCTGGAGCAAAACAACAAACCTGTTCTGATCATAACACAGATGTCTGACTTGATTTTGCAGTCAGGGGGCCTGGAGTTTTTCCCATAATATTGGTGAGGGAACACCACACTTCACACTCTTTTAATGAACTCAGGGAGAAACATTTACACCACCAGATGAAACGCTCAACTGTTGACAGCTATTTATCCAAAACAAAGGTCGTCCTCCTGTCCCCTTTGCATTGAGACAAAGTGAGCTTCTATGCATTATTCTCTGAGTCTCATGGGCACCGTCACCCTTCCCCATCTCTGCTGAGCCTTCTTCCATTGTAGGGTTTTATTCGGTGAGCCACATTGCACCCCTTGGGGTTTAGTAAGTCACAGCCTAGAGCGATCAAACACAGGACTGCCTGACAAGCACGCCTGGATAGCACCAATGACGTTATTTACATACGTTGTTATCCCTTTCTCTGGTTCTTGACCCTCTTTTACTACCCTTGGCCCCTCAGAAAAAGAACCCACCTTATTTATTTTTTTTACCTTCAGTCCCAGCTTTGCTACATCCATATCCAGTTTGGTATTTTTGCTGTCACTACATGGGTGACCATGGTGCACAGCATTACTGGCACAGTTACCCTTGCAGTGCTGGCCTTGGGCAAACACACTCCCAAGGGGACCCAGTGCTCCCTGCAGGGATCTGTGAAGCTCAGCCCCTTCCTGTTGCTCCCTTTATATACCCGTGAGATCCAGCTGTCCTTCATGGCATTGTCATGAACCCCTGGCAGCTTTTCAGACTGCTATTTCACTGAATTTCACTGAATTTTTTTAGAGTTGGAAGGGACCATATAGATCATCTAGTCCAACTCCCCTGCTGAAGCAGGATTGCTTAGAGAATGCTACTCAGGACTGCATCCAGGAGGGTCTTGAAAATCTCCAAAGAAGGGGACTCCACAACCTCCCTGGGCAGCCTGTTCCAGGGCTCTGTCACCCTCACCGTGAAGAAGTTCTTTCTCATATTCGAGTGGAACCTCTTATGTTCCAACTTGTGCCCATTGCCCCTCGTCCTGTCACTGGGAACCACTGAGAAGAGTCTGGCTCCCTCCTCCTTCAACCCACCCTTGAGATACTTGTAGGCATTGATAAGGTCTCCCCTCAGCCTTCTCTTCTCCAGACTAAAGAGTCCCAGCTCTCTTAGCCTTTCTTCATAAGGGAGATGCTCCAATCCCTTAATTATCTTTGTTGCCCTTTGCTGGACTCTTTCCAGTAGTTCCCTATCCCTCTTGAATTGGGGAGCCCAGAACTGGATGCAATACTCCAGTTGTGGCCTCACCAGTGCAGAGTAGAGGGGGAGAATGACTTCCCTCGACCTACTAGCCACACTCTTCCCTATGCAGCCCAGGATTCCGTTGGCCTTCCTGGCCACAAGAGCACATTGCTTGCTCATTGTCATTTGTCATATCCAGCCATTTCTCATGTCATGTCCTCTAGTTTCTCACATCTTGTTCAGTTAACTTCAGCCCAGGGCCAGGTCAGCAATCCACTCACCTGCCTGCAACCCCGACAAACATTTAAAGAGTTGTATTGGGTTGACCCCAGGCAGCAGCTAAGCACCCATGCAGCCACTTGCTCACTCCCCCCACCCCCCTGCCTACTGGATTAGGGAGTTAATAGGAAGACCAAAAGCAAGAAAAGTCAGGGGTTGAGATAAAGACAGTTTAATAAGTGAAGGAAAGAGAGACTGCTCCCCACCGTTCTCAAAAAACCAACCAACCAAAAAAAAACAAACCCAAGAAACCCCCCCAACAACAAAACCTCACAAAACAAAAGAAGTGATGCAAAGGCGAGTACCTCCCACAAGCAAAGTGATGCACAGCCAGTCTCTGAACAACAACTACCTTGAAAGACCCTCCTCTTGCCATTTTTTTCCCAGGTTCTTGCCCACTCCTGCCCATTCACTTGGTGGAGGGGCAGAGTGAGAAACAGAATCTTTACATTGTAAGTAGTGCTCAGCAGCAGTGAAAAAATAGATGTGCTATGAACACTGTTTTAGTCAAAACTCCAAAACACAGCACCATACAGGCTGCTATGAAGAAAGTTAGCTGCATCCCAGCCAGACCCAGTATAAGAGTGTTGTTTAAGCATAACATTAAGCAGCAAAGGTCATATGAGCACACAGGATAAATAGTAAAATTAAGGTTGTGTTTCATTTTTCAGGCCTTTATGAACTTGCTTGTAGTTAGTTAGACTTAGGAGTTAGGCTTAGGAGAAGATTGAGCCTTTAGGAAAGGACTGTTTCGAAACCTATGTACCATGAAGTTCAGCAATGTTTTGGGGGTTATGTAAGACTAAAGTGTTCAAAGGCTGTTGTCTGGCTGTCAGTATGAAGTTATGGTTTATGATTTTTTCTCTACAACTACAGAATTGGGACTGAAGTACTCTGACTCAGATCGGAGAACTTAAAAAACATTATTTGCAATTCCTTGTTTTAAAACAATTGTGTTTTAAAGCTGATGGTCACCTATACTGGTGATAGCATAGGAACGTCAAGTGGATGAAAATAAAATCCCCAAATGTTCTCTAATTATTGGTATTACGTCATTTTGTAGCACCTGAAAAGTTTTTAAGTTTACAACTCTTTGACATTACAGCTGCAATGAAAAAGGAAACTGGGTTCCTCTGAAGTCTGCTGCCACAGCTGCTTGTCTGTGGAAGTTCTGTGCAATATACCCTGATGCATAGACCTATGTTTAGTTTGGCACAAAGGAACATCTTTCAAAACCAGCATTTAGTTCTTCTGTTTGTATAAAAGACTTCCAAGAGCTCCTTTCCTCTGTAACTCACAGCCATTATTCACTCGCAGCTTGGACCTTTTAATATATTACAGTAATGATAGTTCTCTGAATGCATACAACTGAATTGGGCATCTTACAGCGCACACTTCACTGCATTAATCATAAAGAATAATATGTTTCCATGCAGTGCTGTTTTAGAAGAAGGATATTTTGCTAAGGTTTAATCACTTGCCACTAAAGCCTGGACTATAAATTGACAGTGCTGTTTCACTGAAACATTTCTGAGGTCTAAAGCACAGACCTGTTTTATAAGCTATCCTTGGAACAGTCTAATGATTTCGTACACTTTTTGCAAAAGAGGAAGATTGGACTTAAAAGGTGTCATGCTTTCTGAAACACTTAGCGTGGTTACTGTTTGGATCTGTTCCTACATAACATATTTAAGAAGAAAGCAGATGAACTAGGCTGATTGGAAAAATGTCAATGGCAATGCCTCCCCTATGTTCTGATCTTCTTGTGTGTTCAGCTTCATATCTGCCAGCTTAGTGATCAACATCGAATCACCATCCTTCTTGCTGTGTCAGTACTGTGGCATCAATATAGGTGTAGAAAAGTTAATTATATTCTTTCTATTCTGGTCATATAATAATCAGGACTGTTAACTAAATTCTTGCTGGAGTATTTATTGTCAGGAGATGCATTGAACAAAATTCAGCTTGACTTTCAGACTCCAGTTTGCGCTCATCAGACAGATTTTTAAAAGGCGTCAGATAGATCTACTGCTTTGCACAGGCCAAGTCTGAGCATGTGATCTGTGCTTCACTCCATTTTGGTCACCTTACTTTCCAAGGCTGTGTATCTGGCATCTTCAAGTGTTCTGGAAGGGATTTATTAGATTGTTGACTGACTAGTTTCAGGACTGCAGGATCACTAAAATGTCTTAATGCCATTTTTCTTTCCTCCCTCTCTCTCTCCCTCCATCTCTCTCTCCCCCTCTCTGTCCTTTTGCTTTATTTATTTATTTCAATATGCACTGAACTCAGCTCAGCCAAAGCTCAGAATGTAGGCCTATATTTATTTTAATCTGAAGAGATTCATTCTGCGAATCATTGTGAGGCAATAAAGTCATTTTGTTGCCACTTTCAGACAATGTCTATACTTTAAATTCTGAAACTCTTAGATACAATGAGCAAATACTTCTGAAGGGTTGTGCCAGGTATGAATTCATTGAGTATCTTTCAAGAAAAAGCAATATTTGAAATTATCAAGGTATGCAATATAGAATAAGATAACAGAATGGGTGCTGACTAATGGAGACCCTTATTAACATCTACTAGCATATCAGTAATGAAAATACCATTCTATGAATTATAAGAAATATTTATACACAAAGAAATAGAAAACAGTGTCCTGCAATGTATTCTGATAACATAACATTGAGCCAATAATAAAAGCATTGGCCCATTTAACACTTTTTTTTTTTCTAAATGAATTCAATAAAATACTACCTCATAACAACTTTTCTGTATTTAAGGTTACCTTACTTTAATTTAAATTCTTGTTCTCTCTTTCTGGTCTCTTGTTATAAAAAGAAATATTCATAAAATTTAATCATAAATTTTAATCATAAATTGGATTAAAATATAGTTATATGCCACACCTAGCAATTATTTGAAATGTTACCTCAAAAAATGACTGTCATGCATCTATTATAGGAGCAAATAAAAAGAAAAGAAGAAATCACAGTCCCCAAAGAAGAATAAGTGACTAGAGGTAGATATTTTTCTGAATTAGAGAATTTCAAATTAAGATAGAGGTAATATAAATTAAGATACAAGGATTCTGTGGGATGGGGTTTATGTCACATGTACAAAATTATTAATTCAGTGTGTAGAAATTGATAACAATTCTGGGTCTCAGTCTATTAACCCTATTTATGTTCAAACATAACATTTCAAACTGTCTTCCCAGCCTCTTTGCTGCAACAACTAATCTAGAAAGAACAAGGACAGAGTCAGAACTTGCTTAATCACTGCATCCAGGAGGACACTGGACAAAAGAAAAACTGGAACCACGATTTTCCCTGTCTTTCCTTCAAAGTCCCATGGGGTGTTCAGTGTTGCTGAGATAGCATTTGACATTGTTCAGAGCTAGTAGCAAATTGCTAACCTCTGGGAATAATGAGAGAACAGGGAGGAAATCATGCCTTTGTGACAGAATAATAGCTTTTCTTGGTGCTTCCTGGGGCAATACAGCTATATGCTTCTTTTTAAATAGGACTACAGAGAAAGAGACATGCTACCTCAGAAGAAACAAAATGCTGGCTTTGTTCAGGCTTTTTTATTCTTTTTTTGGTAGCAGATAAATTTATTAAAACCTTCCTTAATATTTGAATAGGTTTACGTAATGCACTGATGACTGTACTGTAAATTTCTATATCAATTAGACTGACGTTAATGGTAACAACAGTGTCACTAACACTACCATAGTACTAACCCTATGGCAATAGGGTGGCAATCTGGAAGGATAATGTTGATTATAAAGCAGATAAATCAGATTTTGTTTATGATTTGCATATCACTTGCATAAAAATTTGGATTGGCCTCCCAGTTCATAGTTATGTCCTATTGGCGTCAGAATAGGACATAACACATAGAATAGTGTTTGTTCATGTGTTGTTGGGTAATGAAGTCCAAAGAAACAAAGTGCTCAGCAAGCACTGCTTGCCAATGTTTTCAGCTTTAAATTGTTGCAGGACACAGTGACATACTGTGTCCCAACCTTCCTATGAGCAGAACTTCAGTTATTTAAATCCGTGAATTACTCTCCTTACCTATGGATATCTGAAAGATGTCTCCTGTGGCCTTGTTTAAGCAGCACTAATTACTACTACAACATGTGACTGATTTGACATGTCTGCATCAGGCACGTATTATAACACAGCAGCAAGCTCCATAGAAGTGCTTACATTTAACAAATCCCTTGTGCTACCTTTCACACTCACAGCTTGGAAGTGCCACCCATTGTAGCTGTGAGTATCTCTTAGGAGGGTCACATAATAGGACATTACCTTATTGCATATGGAATGAAGAAAGGAGGCCCACAATGTCTCAAGCCATTCTGGAATCTCTTTCTCGATTTCAGTGTTCCAAGGAAAAATGAGCAGAATTTTCCATTGTCTAACAGTGTTCTTTATTCTTTTTCCCTGTCGTCTCAGATATTACCTAGTGTCATGGCTGTTGTTTGTCTAGTCTATTCAGTAGTCAAAACACTGTTGATGAATGGGGTAAGAATCTGTCTGTGGGACCATGATATCTCCTGCATCTTAAATGGGATTGTGGTAGGTTCAGCAGACTAAGAAGCTCACATCTGTTAATAACTTATGTCTCATCTTCAGGTCCAAGGTGGGCACTATCATACTTGCGAGCCTGGACTACTCTAACACCTGATGATCACTGGAAAAACAGCTTCTGACATAAGCAAATTCACTACCTACTTCATTGTGTTGAAGATATCTAAGGCCATCCTCCCAATCTTCCCTTTCTTGCTATCATCATCAGAAGGTGTGGAAGAAGAGGGAAATGAGAGGAGCAGGAGATGTTTTCTGGCACAAGTATTGAAACTATGAATCATCTGTTTATTGTATACATACTTCTATACACAGTTTCTGCAGAAATCCTATGGCTACATTATTTAGAAAGAGTATAATTCACTCTCTGATGAAGCCTGTCAACCAGAGATACGGTGGTAGTTATAATACTACTTGTTGAATTACAGATTTTGCTTTATTCCCTCTCTTGTAGGAGCTCTTATCTAGTAGATAGTGAATGAAATGCCCTGCCCAGAATCCTGGGAATGCTGAGGAAAGGCACTTCTTCAAAACGTTATTCCTGAAATTGTTTCTGGCAGGAGGGAGAGCAGTATGCCCCAGGTATCATTTTGCTGGAATATAAGATACCTTTTTCAAGCTTGATCCCTTCAAAGGTATGTGAGGAGGTCCAGACCATGTGCATGATGGCCTAACCCTCTGCACATATCTGGTGACCATTAGTCATAGTGCCACACCATGCAACCACAGGAGATTCAACTGCCTGAGCTAACTTCAGCCATAGACCGTGAAGCACTGCACATTCCAAGACATTTCTTTGCAGTCTGAAATACTATGGTGGTCTTAGCTGTAATAGGTAGTCGGTGACAGAGGCTGCATTTCATTAACTCTGAGATACTGATTTGTATAGGACGACCCCCCCTTCATTATTCCTCTTCTGTGAGAACAGAGCAGGGAAGAGAAGAGTGCAGTTCTGGCAGATACCACCTGTCTTTAAGGGGATGGGCAATTAGGTCTTATTCATATCCTGTCAATGCAGATTTCCTGGTGTTGGCCACCATAGACCTTTAAACACAGACTATGTGATTTCCCTTTTCTGTTGGCCCCACCCCCAGACTGGCTGCCTACATAAGATATAGAATTAGTTTCATGGTATATGCCTGAAGTCAGGTCAGATGGTTACCCTGAGCATTTTCTGAGATCATATGATCTCAGTGAAATCACCTGGATGGACCCAGCGTAGTTGAAAGATTATAATTTTCTTCTGTTTTTCATAGCTAGAATAAGAAGAAATCTGTAGCCAAACATATTTGAATGTTACTAAGTATGGTTCAAAAAGTGCAAGAGATAGAAGAAGTTTTGAATCAGCTTTTAACTTAGCCAGAACAGTTCACTCATCTCTAACAGAAATCCTTTCAAGTACTGATTAAGACAAAAGACTAGGAGAGATATAATTTTAAGAGGCAAAGTACTATAGATTCATGTAGGCAAATAATTTTTTTCCTTCCCTTATTGTGCTTATGACTTCAATTAATTCTAAAAACTCAAACCAAGTACCTTGCATTTGGACTTTTCCTACATTATAATGGCTCTTGAACTTTTCTCTCTAATGTACGACAGAGCAGTGTTTTTAGCATGCAGTTACAGTAAATGGAGACATGCATTTAGCATTTTAAGCCTCTAGCAGGTCTTTCTTTTTACACAGCAGCTCACCAATTGAATATTAACATCATGCTTGGCAATTCAGAAACACATAGTGAATTTCCTTTGTCTGTAAATGTCTATTTAACAAGTATTTAATATTCAGGCAAAGAGCTTGGATTCTATACCTACAATTACCCTTAAAGTCTGAATGACTTATTAGCAAGGTGCAGTGGCTTTTGATACCTTTACATTCATTTTTGAAGAATGTTGCAAGCTACTGCTATGAGATTTTCCATTATTTATAATCAGTGTTATATTTCAAAACAGTAAAACAGCTCATAAATTTATATGATTCTTCTACTGAAACCTAAATCATGTTAAAGAAAAAGAAAATAATTTCAGTTATTGTTTTGCACTGGAGTTACTAACTATTTTTCAGTATTTCTGTATGTAGTTCTAGCAACTGCATGGTTTTTACATTTACCTTTCCTTAAGTCAGAACTCCTGTCTTGTAAATGTATTAAATTCAGTGATAGACTATCAACATTTAAATAGTTCTTGAAAGCTTGGCCAGACTGACCATTCTGTGGCTTTATGTTCTTCTCTCTTGTCCATTCTTGTCCTTTCTTTTTCTCTTCCTTAAATTTACAAATGAAATTAAGGGGTGATAGTTTCACTGGTCCAAATCAGAACAGTCACAGAATTATTTGAAACTATGCTTATTAAAAATTTATTCTCCTCTATTTAAATAATTATTTCCAATAGTTTTGACCAGATTTGCCTTTTAGTCAAAGACAATGGTTTTACAACGTCAAGAATGCAATAGATATAGTCCCCTAAAAAAAACCAAAACCAAAACCAAAACCAAAACCAAAACCAGTAAGAGAAATATCATAGCAAGTCCATTGCTGGGAATTCTTTCTGTTGTAAAAATAATCCTCTGCTTTACATTTCTGGTCCATCAGGATGAAAAACATTGCAGAGATAGTTTACATATATTTTCCACGCTGTATGACCTGTTGTCAAATGCCTATAGGCAGTTTGGTGATGAGATTTAGGAGGGGAGTACCACATAAAATTTGCTATGCTGGGTTCGTTTTCATTAGAGCTTAGTTACCACAAACCATCATTAAATGGCTAGTCAGTTGGTCAATGATACCTTTAAGTACAGAGAAGGAAGAATAAGGGTGAATCTAGTAACTTATGCTATATTTTAACTCTGAATATAGCTTGCCTGTGCAACTTACAGTTAACTTCAAAATGAGTGTGTGGTATAGGCAAAACTATTGGAGATGTATGGTAAGAGAGTTTGATATGTTAATGATTTGTCATATTTACTGCTATTTTTAAAAAAATCTGTCTTTTTTTATCTCCTGTAAACTGACTTTGTCTGCATTTTGACAATATTTGATTTTGCTCTTTGATGCTGCAGTGAAGGAAAAAGATTGTTTTTCCAAAGGAAATTTTGTACGATATTATCTATGATGTCCTATATTTTTTTCAAACATCCAAAATTTCAATAAGTTTTTAAAAGGAGAGAGTCCATGGGCATACATTTGCTATAGTGAAGATATTTGCTTCGTATGTTTGAAAGAGATTGGAAACCCTGACTTTAACTTTTAAACTTTCTGATGAATGCTCCTCCTTAAGGGATGTATTCCGTCTGTTTTCCAAAATGTGTATTACATTTTGATAAAGTTTTTAATAAGCTTTTTCTGAAACTTCCATTTAGATGAATGGCATTTAGAGTATAGAGTAAGGAAAAAGGAAAAAGAAATAAGATAGAACTGAATGTAAGCTTACTCAACTGTACTCAATTTATGACAACAGAAATGCATTGAATATTATTCTAGCATCCTAAAAACCTCCCTCATGACAAACATTTAACTGAAATCTACTTTTTCTTTAACCTATCTCACTTCAAAGCTAAATTTCCAAGGGGTAAGTTATTCTTTCTATCAGGTTACTGTGCAAAGACAACCCTATTTTTCTCTCAGAAATAACCATGATATAAGAAACCTTACAATAATTCAACAAGTAGCAGACAGAAGCTACCTGGTATCCTGTAAGTGAACTGGACAATTTATAATTTCTACTATTGATGTCCACTTCAGTAAAAACAGACAGTCTAAGAAAGCTTTGCACATCTCTTTTAAGTAGCTAAAAAGTATTACAGGGAAAACAATGCTTGTGTGAAAATACACTGGAACAGTCTGGTTCCGATGTCCATATTTGGCAAGACGTGAGGAATACCATATTCTCTGCACGAAAGCTTCTACAGGGTATTCTCCTGTAGGGAGGTGTTATTAGACCTTTAGCTGCTCTTGGGCTGTGGCTATTTCAGCTTAGATTGCTTTTTTGCTTTTTTCCATCTTTCTCTGGCATGAAAAATGTAGAATTTTATTTCATATATGAACCTTGATACATCTCACCATGCTTTTTTTTCACCTGAAATTGTATTTCTGAAATCTCTGTAAGACGGCTGAGGAGCCAAAACAAAGTTGAAATGTAGCTGCCCCTTATTAAAATCTCTCAGTGGCACCATGTAACCTACTTTGACACCATACAGGTTAGCAGGTAGTATGCAGAGAAGTTCCATCTCCTAGCATAGTTTTATAAGTTCAGAATGATGCTATTCAAGAGTCTGCCTCCATAGAAATTAAAATACATGGGCACAGTCAAAATATCAGTTCTTAAAAAAGTAAGAATGGGCCCCCAAACATATTAAGGAATGTTACATATATTTTAAATTTTTTTTGCATCTGCTTCAGGTTGCAACTGAGAAAATGTTTAGTTTCTGCTCATTAAACTTGTGTACTTTTTCAAGATATACTATAAAACACTTTAGCCTCCAATTTGCCTTGTCTGAATCTATCCGCAGAATATAAGCTCCTCACATTATACTGCATCATAAGTCAACAGAAGTGTTCATGAATGAATAGTATTAGCCTCTGTAATGGGAAATATTTATGTATTTAATATGTTCCCTTCAGTTTTTCTTGGAAATGCTAAGAGAAAAACTAAAGCTCTTCACAATTCACTATAAGCTACAAAGCTATTTAAAGAAAGATACATGTAGTTATTATGCCAATACTGTTAGGGTTGGTATAAATGTTTGTCAGCAATTCCACTGTAATTCATTGCCTTTCCTGAGATCTAGAACATGGCTGTGAAATTATGTCTGTTTCAGAACCTGGTACACTTCTTTTTAAAGAGAAGCACTTCAATGCTTACGCTACAGAAAGAAACACCTTTATTTTTGCATACTTACATACTCTTTAGGAGTTCATACCATTGCTGAGAACAATACAGTTTGGAATTGCCCAGAGAAGTTTTGGGTAGACTCTTCCAAAGCAAAGAATTTCCAATTAGAAAATAAAACAAGAAGTTTTAACTTTACTGAATCTAAGACAACAGATAGTACATCGATATATTCCTCCCCTCCACCCCTTTAGGTATACTAAAATTGGACATTTTTTCCTAAAGGATCTTGTTTTCAAAAGAGGTGTATCATCTGTTATCATAGTAGTACTTCATGGATTCAGGAAATATTTATAAGATTGGTTCCCTATGAAAAATGTTGAGTATTAAATATTTTTATGAAAGACAGCACACGCTATAAACCAGAACCCATATTACTTGCAGTAATCAATACTTCCATATGTAGTCTATCTGTGTGTATTTGTTCTCTGTTTGCTGTAACTCTCAAGTCAGACTGGAAACTTACTCTTGATATGAAGTAATTGTTTATAAAATAGGCACTATCTTCCATATGCAAATAGTGAAGGCGAGTATATTTACCAAACACTGTGAATTGAATCTTGAACTAAATTAACTAAGTTGGTCTGATTTGACAATGAAAAACACAGAGAAGCGTAAAAGGGATATTGCAGGGACAATGCTTGTCCTGAAGCACCATCAAAAATGTGCTACAGGCAACTTAAAATCATTAACAGAACAATTTAAAATCCCTTAGCTGTAAACAGACAAGTTACAGGTCCATCATGAAAGTTATCAGTAATCCGTTCATCAAAACCATATTGATTATCCTATGTAGTGGATCTGAGCAAAGCAGGGAAAACTACACGTTTCATATGATTGCCTAGATCTATTGATGGTGCAATGGTATGTTCAATAATTCATAAAAAAATATTAAGCAGATATTGACTTTTGATGAAATGAGCAGAGATATTTATTGTTTAGTAAAATATAATTCAATCTTCATTAACTGAGCATACAAAAACTTACCCTGCATAGAATAATTCTAAATATGACATCACAGTGGTAAGTATCTCTCAAATTTATTTTAAAATATTAAAATTCAAGTAGTAATAAAAATAATTCATCATAGGAAAGAAAATGAGAAAACTTAGAAAGAAAGCAAGTGGTGAAAGAATGATACCATGTGTCGCGGGGTGACCTCGGTGGCTGACAGATGCCCACGCAGCCGCTTGCTCATTCTCCCTCCTCAACAGGACAGGTGGAGAAATTAAGATGAATAACTTGCGGGTTAAGACAAAGACAGGGAGATTACTTACTGCCACAGACAAAACAGACTTGACTTGGGGAAAATTAATTTATAGCCGATTAAAAGTAGAGTAGTATGATGACAAAAAAAGACAAAAACTAAACCACCTTCCCTCACTTACCTCTTTTTCCCAATCTCAGCTTCACTTCTTCATTCCCACCTTCTCTGTCTCCTCCCCCCTGCCAAGTGGTGCAGGGGGATGGGGAATGAGGGGTTAGAGGGTTAGGGTCAGGTCCTTACACTTTTTCCCTGCCCCAGCATGGGATCCTCCATGGGCTGCGGGGAGTTAGGTCCCGATCCAGTTTCTCACAGAGGGGAATATCTGTACCCTGGAGCATAAACAGGAATCGGGGTCCTGGAGCACCTCCTACCCCGCCTCCTTCTCCTGTGCAGAAAGTTTCATTTGCAGCACATATGGCTGATCAACTTCAGGTCTGCCACTCCAAGAATAAGGCTGCAGAATATATCCTGGTGCAACAGATGCCCATAACAAAAAGAGGAGGAATGCACTAACTTAAAGATCTACAGCAGCCCTGAGTTTGAAGAAGGCTACTATGTGGTCTGGGGCCTAAGGCAAATTTAGACTACCCAGATGCAGTATCCACGATTTGGGTCATCCTCTGGACAGTAATTAGGAATACTCTGATGAAATTAAGGTACAAATGCCAAAGTTAATAATGGGAAAGACTCAAGAAGAATGTGACTTCTGGTACTGGAAAGTGATCTTCGAAAGTAAGATCTGAAAGACAAACCACAATTGTCTGTTAAAACCAAACTGGAAAAAAAATCTATAGGAAACGGCAAGACTGGGAAATGTACAGTGAGGAAGTGATAGACTGGATGACTAAAAAGGCCCTTCCCATCTTTAGCATGTCTACTTTCATCACTGACCACTGTGGTTTTGCTTTATTTTACACCATTGTTTTAAACATAAGTTCTGCTCTTCCTTATGCACCGAGTTACGAGCTATAGAGCACAGACTTACTACTCTCAGTACATAAATATAAGCAAGTCCACAGGTTTTTCCACAAAATTAGAACTTAGGTCTCTATCCTGAAGCATGAGCTGATCTTGATGCCTGCACAACCTACAAAAGAAATCAGAGACAGTCTGAACAAGGGTAAGGGACTGTCTGCATAAAGAAAAATATTTGGAAAATTGGAACAGAATTTGGAAATCACGCAACTGGGTTCATCCATGTCATATTCTTAGAGGTTGCTCAGTATGGTTGCTCAGTATGGAGTGCCTATAAAACTACAAATTTACAGGAATTTGTTGTCACATCTCATTGGTTACTGGATTAGTTTATTTCAAGAAATTTTTCTTGTGTATTTTTTGCCTTTTAAAGTGATTCCCTGCTAATGAAACAAATGTAATTCCACCAGTCTTGAAATAATTCCCACATCACAGCATTGTGATTAGTTTCAGTTTCACACCAAGTCTGCCAATTTTTTAAAAGTCTTTTCATTAATAATACTGCCTAGTATGAGCTGCCAAAAACTATTTAACATGTGATATGAAAAATCTGGCATTATGTAGGTGCTTAGTGAGAGCCACTATTGTAAGATTTTTAGATTTCCTCCAATAGAGCTGTCTGAAATGAACTCTGAGTGTTCTCACTGTGTATCCTCTGGTAAAATAAAATTGTTTTTTTTCATCATTCAATGTGCACATTTATGCAGTCAGAGTGATACAATTAGTATTCTCTTAATCCTGTTTTTACGGATGCTATTCACATGCAGAGTCTTTTTCTTGCTTTGGCTTCAGTACCAAAACCTAAAAATATATTAATTTTTTATTCCTATTGAGCCTTATCCAGTATACCTTTTCATCACAAGGAGATTCACATTGTCATTTTCCTAGCCTATGTATGTGTCCCTGTTTTTTATCTGTTTCCCCTTATCCTCTTAGCTCTGCCACATATTTCTGTCTGACTCTTGTGTTCCTCCCTCTGATGCCAGTTTAGTGCTTTACAGCAGCTTACCTATTTTACCACTGGACATCTTTCCTGATGACTCACTCCAGCCGTATGACTTATTTGGTTAGTCCTGCTCTCTCTTCTCTAAAATTAGATGGTGAGCTCTTCATTTCATGGACCATGTCTTTTTATCTGTCCCATAAAGCTTACATGGCATTTATGGGAGCAATGTAAATTATTAATAATAAACATTTTATACTCTACTGATACACATTTATCTATTTGGACTGTGAAATATTGCCCTCGGTCTAAGCAGATGTCAATGTATGATTGTGTCAGGGAGCAGAATGGGATGGGGTCTCCCTGGTGCTTGGAGGGTGGATAGGACTCTCCCGGGGCAACAGGGCTGGGTCTGCAGCCAAAGCTGTCTCACTGTCCCAGGCAGACAGCAGGGCAGATCAGGGGACAGCCAGAGCAGCCCCAGTGCCAGACCTGGACATCAAGGACCTCCCTGGGGCAGGGATGTCCCTGGGCTGGGAAATCGGCCCACGGGTGGACCCAGTTTTATGTGGCCCACAGCCCTGCTGTAGCATCACCGGGGCAGGAGCTGATGGTCCTGGGGTACTGAAATGGGGTCACGGGTCCAGGTCTAGCTCAGGGGAATCCTGAGGGAGGCAGGGCAGGGCCAGACCAGTCAGAGCTGTCAGGGCATTTATTTATTAAAAATATATTTGTTAAAATTTTTGTTTGTATGTCTCATGAAAATGCAAAAGTTAAGCCAGCTCTGGAAAGAAGAAAATAGATTTTACAATGATGGTCTCCCTTCTGATTTTCAGAATAAATGAGCATGGGCAAACACACAAAACTGCTTGCAGTTGGAACTTGCTTGATTTAGACATGTACATACACGTGACTGTGTTTAATTATGTTGCCCAGAATAAAAATATAAGAGCTTATAAATCAGCAAATATAAGCAAGTATGTTTGGAATTTATTTCCATTCTTGCTATCATGTGTCTTATTCTCTATCAAATAATTCTAAGCCACACTGAGATGAAAATTGAAATATCACCTTTACTTTTGCCTTTCTGGTCCTTCCAAGAAACGTATTCAGCAAAGTTCAGAATCTGTATTTACCCCAAAAAGGGACAGAGCACGATTAAAGCAAGATTGGGTGCTTGGTTGCTAAGTGCATTAATGATGATGAAAGGACCTATGATCAAGCCAAGTAAGTCAAGTAAGCTGCTCTTTTTATCAGGGTCATGAATGAGTAACATGAATTCACTGCACATAAGGATTTGTTTCCTTATGTCAAACTTTAAATATAATTTGAATTAGAGCTGCAAATAAAAATAAATTCTTTAGGTCTGGAAGACATTTTGCAGTTAGTCTTTGTATAAATGCACACATGTCCACAGACACACATCCACAGACACTGGGAAAGCAGCAGTTGTAGTGGGTGATGCTCCCCTCTGCACTCTTCACAGCACGGAGCAGGATGTGTATTCAATACAGGCAACACACCTTCGCACTCCCACACAAATGACTGCTCTTTGGGGAGCCAGCATGTGCTATATGAGTGTGCATTGTTGGCACAGTGAAGAGCAAGGGAACTGATGCATTTTTAAACATGCATGCAAACAAAAGAACATAAGTTTTCCATTGTTTAGTATGATTATGTTGCATAAATGCACTTACCTATGTACAAGAGATAGTAATTATATCTAGATGAACCTTATACTAAAGTTAATCCACTTCATATTTAAAACCCAAACTGAATTTGGGTGCAAGCCAAATTCTAGAGACCAGACAGAATAAGATAGTGAAATAGCTGAAGTTTAGATTTAAATATGAAGTTCTTAACTTACATCTAGACATCTTTTACAGTGAGGTAACCACCCTGTTTTTATTTGCCTTAATATACATCTGAATTTTATTCTGTCAGCATACATACACTTGTGCAATTCTGCCTTAAAGGATCTTGCCTTTAATTTAAGGCTCAATCTCATCTGCAACACTAAATATTCAACACTTTCTTATGTAATATATGGACATAAGAAATCAGGTGTCAGAGTCTAGGTAGTTTCTGCTCAGCAGAATTCCAGAGCTCTCTCTCACAGGCAGCACATAGACAGGAAAGAGGTAAGGGTCTTTTTTTTTTTTTTTTTTTTTTTGTGTGTGTGTATATAAGTAATCTCCAGATTTTGTCCTGAGTGATATGTCAGTGGCTGGCTGAGTTTTAAGGCTTGAAGAAGAGTTTTGACTGTTTTTCTTGAAACATTAAAAGCACTTTTGGCAAAATGCAAAATGTAACGTCTTCAGCTGAAGAAAGCACTTTAAAACTTGTTAGTATGAGGATATCCATTAAGCTATTATTTTAACGTGTACCTTATTCATCACATTTTTCTATTCAGTGCTAATAATACTCAGAAACTGGTGAAACTATTTTAAAAGTCTCCCAAATAATTTCTTTTTCTTTATATTATAACATTAACATCTCCAGATTTTCTGATGTATATTAAACATGTTATGTAAACTCCTCCTTGAAAATGTATGATAAATAACTTCCAATTGTTCCATTTTAAATCATAGAATGTGAAAAGATAACAAGGATGAGGTTCAATTGCCTGAACAGAGCCATACAGATATTTTAAATCCAGGTAAGTAAGGTAGACTGCCTGACCTTGAGCAGCCTGGCCCCAAACGCTCAAGGAGGACAGGTCTTCTGTGATGCCTTCTGTGCACACAAAGATGCTTTGAAAGTTACCTGCTGCCTCCATTTAGGGAAGTCAATCCCACTCTAACTTTTAAATTTGTCACATAATTTTAGATATTTGCAAGGTAGACACCAACATGAGCAAGTCACTAGGCTCCATTTAAAGTTAAAGGAAGAAGCCTTACATAAGGATTCAAAGAACTTATTTCATATGGACATTTTAGGATAAGATTCATTTTGCAGTGAGTACTTTTCCTTCCTCCTTGGCTGTAAAATGGCACTGCAATAGTTTGCTCAGTTGAGCACGTAACATTGTTGATACCCACAGTGGATCAGAGTAGCCCCTTCCAGTGCTGTTGCACTGTGTCGCTCCAAATCTTAGCCATGTAATAATCCACCCTCGGTATCTTTTTCCCCAGTTTTAAAAATTTAACACTGACTGCATTACATTGTACTGGTATATCAACAGCTTTCTACCCCCTAAATCTGTTGTTCAATTGAACCTGTTACGTTGACAAATGATTCTTGCAACACAATGAATACTGAGATGATTTAAGGTTTGAAATAAAAACCTGATAATTCATATGGAGGCATATTTATGTTGAAGAAACATTCCTTTGATGCCAAATAATAAAAATAAACTATTAGGAATCTTTAAAGAAAAGATATACAAAAATATCGTATGCAAGATTTTTCTTTATTATTACAAGAAAGAGTACTAATCACTTTCTCTATGAATAGATCCTGCAGAACTGAAGTTAGAAGCTTTTTTGTCTTGTGTCTAAAATGAAACAGATGTTTATGTCGGATGAAATTCTTATCTCATTTAATAATGAGATAACAGAACTTTGCGAAAGAGGAAAAAAAAAGCCATCTTTGCAATTTTGTAACATATTTGTAGCCTACATTGTGACAATGGTAAAAATCTCATTTTAATCCTTCCTAAGTGGTATGAATCCACACCAGTCTAAGTACATCAGCTATTGGTGACTGAAGTGAATAGAGTGATGGGTTTACATAGGTATAGTTACTTAATTTGAACTCATATTTCTAATTAAAGGATAAGCTTGGGGTGTATTTTGCCACAAGAAAGACATTAATGAAATGTTTAAGCAAGTGTGAAATTTTTAATATTTACCAACTATTTGAATATTTACCAAATAGTTAAAATTCACCAGCTTATTAGAAGATTCATTGAAAAAAATAAAACAATCTGTGCGCCACATAATTTTTTTTCTTAATTACTGGTAATTCTTTATAAAAGAACCACTTATAAGGTTTTAAATATTTAAAAGCGTACCTCTGTTTCTAAAAAAAGGAATTCTATGGAAGTGCCACCATTTTATATCAGAGGACTGGCCCTGTGGTGTATTTAGAATCATAATTACAGACTTTAGTCATGAAAATAAGTTTAATATTTTATTACTTACTGTTATCACAGCTTTGCCAATAAAGTTAAAAAGAAAGTTAATTGGAATCTGCTGCATTTTGTGCACCAAGTGCATTACTACGCCTACTCACTGAGAGGAATAACATCTCAGAAGTGTTCCCTAAAAGCACAGTCTAAATGAAATGGGTAACACAGTTATGGATATTAATGCAGAAAATGAGTAGAAATATTAAAGATTATAATAAATAAGTACAAAACAAATGTACTGAATTTTCAGAAGGCTAGATTTGCAAGTTTTGCTTTAAAAAGTAGCAAATTTTTAAATGTTTTAGTGAGGCATACTTTTCCTGTAAGTCACTGGAATAACATAGGCATTAAATCTCTGGTATCATTCATGGAAAACCATTTGATTAGACCAGAATCACGTACTCTTTTCTTCCTTCAGGCAGAGCTGCCATTTCATTTTATTTTGCAACCTCCAAATATCATTAGTTGTAAAAATTACCGTTATTGTTACTCCAACGCGATGCATTTTTGCCTCCCACCTGCTTCCAGAACTGAGTCCCCAGTGGATGACACTCGTATTGGAAGAGGCATTCTTAGAAAGGTGTGGAGTTACAATTGGAGAAATCCCTACATCACATGCACATGGGAGCAGCATTTGGGATGGAAAAAAACTCCCCAGTCTTTAGCCTCCAAAAGGTAGGTTCCCAGGCTAAATTACTGTCCAGGTTCCCTCAGCAGTAGTCTTCACAGAGAGACAGGGCTCTATAAACACAATCATTCTATCAATCTTCCACTCCTATTAAAAAACTTCAGAGGATGATCTGCTCTTTAGAGATGCCTTTCTATTACTGGTAATTATAAAGTGGATCTGGATTATCATCATAGTTGACTAAAATTAAATGAAATGACTCCTAATTTCACAGACTTGATCTGCGCAGTCTGTCCCATCTTCTCATTGAATTAATTTCTAATTCCTTCCTAGGTAAGGAACTCTATTCTGTGTGCTTGGCTGTTTACGGAGGTGTGAGTGCAGCAGCTGGAGTCAGGTCATGGGTCAAAAGTGCTGCTTGTTTACAGTGCCAGCAACTGGAGACACTGAAGTGAGTGGATGTAAGCTGCAGCAACTGGATTGGTACCATGGATAATAGGGGCCCCTGTGTTCATGGTGCCTGGAACTGGAGTGATGGAGGCCAGCAGCCAGCAGCTGGGACCATAGCTTGGAGGACCCACGTGCCTGGGTGCAAGTGAATGGGGAGACCTGGCTGAGTGAAACCAAGTGCCAGACCCTGGGGTGGGACCAGGGGTTGGAGAGGTGTGGGTCTGTAGTGCCAGCACATGGAGTGAGCGTGGGTATGTCACTGTGTGAGTACTATAGTGAAGGTCAAGCTGGACTAGCCAGTGAGTATGTGATGTGGCCAGGGAGCCAGGTGAGATGGTGTCTGTAGGTGAGACCACAGGGAAGTTGGGTACTGCGGGATCAGAGGAGTCTTGGCCAGCTTCCAGAGACACTAGGGTTTGGGTCAGCTGGGAAACTTCCTTTTGTGTGTGTGTGTGTTTGTTTCTCTGTGTGACGATGGAGCTGTGGCCTTGGGCACTCCTGTGTCTAGGTTCCAGCAACTGGAAAGACTGGGATCCAGGAACAGCTACTAAGCAGGCTGAGTGTCTGAGCCCAGCTGCTGGAGCGGTTCAAATTGTGCCTATGTGTGTATGTATTCTCACTAGTGGACCTCCGTTCTCCTCAGCAAGAGAGGGAAGCAGGATGAGGCTGGTGGTGGTGTGTGTGGTCAGCCATGAGTTTATGTACATGTGTTGTATGTATGTGTGCTCTGTGTACATGAGCCTTCTGGGAACACATTTTCAGCCTTGCTACTGATTGAACTTGGAAGGATGGAGCTGGAGCAAGCCAATGCCTATCTTGAGCTGTTGGATACTTTTTTCTCCTAAGAAATTACTTTTAAAATATTACTGAATAGTAAAAATTAATATGCAGTTAATGTTGCACTACACTATTAACATAGGTTTGGATAGCATGCGGGAGATGGGTATGTATTTAGGAAAGCCAACATTTATTCATGAACCAGTGTGTTCGTGGGTCTGCACAGGACAGGGTATGGTTTAGTGAACATTTTGTTATATAAACTTCTGAATGCTTTCACTGAGAAACAACTTAGGGAGCAACATAAAAAACATAGTATATTTCAAGTATATTGGAGGCAAAAGGAAAATGAGAGAAAATGTGGGCCTGCTGTTGAATGAGACGGGTGCCATGGTGACAGAAGATGCAGAGAAGGTGGAATTGCTGAATGCCACCTCTGCTTCAGTCTTTACTGCTCAGGCCAGCCCTCAGGAGTCCTGCACTTTGGAGGAAACAGAGAAAGTCTGGACAAAAGAAAACTTCCCCTTCACTGAGGAAGACCAAGTTAGGGAACAGTTAAGTACACTGGATATCTGCAAGTCCATGGGTTCTGATGCAATACACCAGCGAGTACTGAGGGAGCTGCCAGAAGTCATTGCTGGGCTGCTCTCCATCATCTTTGAAAGGTCCTGGAGAACAGGAGAGGTGCCCGAGGACTGGAGGAAAGCCAATGTCATCCCAGTCTTCAAAAAGGGCAAGAAGGAGGGCCTGGGAAACTACAGGCTGGTCAGCCTCACCTCCATCCCTGGAAAGGTCATGGAACGGCTCATCCTGGGTGCCATCTCAGAGCATATGGAGGAAAAGAAAGCCATCAGAAGTAGTCAACATGGATTCACCAAGGGGAAATCATGCCTGACTACCCTGATAGCCTTCTACGATGGCATGACTGGATGGATAGACGAGGGGAGGGTGGTGGATGTTGTCTACCTTGACTTCAGCAAGGCTTTTGACACAGTCTCCTACAGCATCCTCATAGGTAAGCTTGGGAAGTGTGGATTATATGAATGGACAGTGAGGTGGACTGAAAACTGGCTGAAGGACAGAGCTCAGGGGGTCATGATTAGGGACACAGAATCTAGTTGGAGGTCCATAACAAGTGGGGTCCTCCAAGGGTTGGCACTGGGTCGAGTCCTCTTCAATATTTTCATCAATGACCTGGATGAAGGGATGGAATGTACCCTCAACAAGTTTGCTGATGATACAAAGCTGGGAGGGGTGGCTGACACACCGGAAGGCTGTGCCGCCATACAGCGAGACCTGGACAGGCTGGAGAGTTGGGCAGAGAGAAACCTGATGAAATTCAACAAGGGCAAGTGTAGGGTGCTGCACCTGGGGAGAAATAACCCCATGCACCAGCACAGGTTGGGGGTTGACCTGCTGGAGAGCAGCTTTGAGGAAAAGGACCTGGGAGTCCTGGTGGACCACAGGATGACCATAAATCAGCTATGTGCCCTTGTGAAGGCCAATGACATCCTGAGATACATCAGCAAGAGTGTGGCCAGCAGGTCGAGGGAGGTCATCTTGCCCCTCTACTCTG
>KZ505636.1:2768421-2793619 GCA_002844005.1 Limosa lapponica baueri
AGGACAAGAGGAAATGGGCACAAACTTGAATGTAAGAAGTTCCACCTAAACATGAGGAGGAACTTCTTTCCTTTGAGGGTGGCAGAGCACTGGAACAAGCTGCCCAGAGAGGTGGTGGAGTCTCAGTCTGTGGAAACGTTCAAAACCCACCTGAACAAGTTCCTGTGCAACCTGCTCTAGGTGGACCTTCTTTGGCAGGGGGGTTGAACTAGATGATCTCCAGAGGTCCTTTCCAACCCCATATCACTCTGTGATTCTGTGATAGGTAGCATTAAGACTTGTTTTGAAAATTGTGACTTAACTCAATTTCAAAGTACTTATTTGGAAGAGACGAACAAGAAGAAAACATGAAAATGTTTGTACATCAGATTAGTCTTTTCCTAATAACTTTGGGTCAACTGAATTCTCAATTGTATACAATTATCCAATGAACTTTTTAAAGTTGTGTGTACTTAAAAAAATAAAAAGCAGGGGACTACACTGTTCGCTTTTCTACTATTTTTTCACAGAATCCTAGGGACTTACACAACATCACCTTTGTTAGCTCTGATCACGTTATGACCTTCAGTGCTCAAGGAAAGAGGTGAATGAAGCATTGGCTGTGTGAGCAATAGTTAGTCCTCTACTTCTGACTGTGACACTAGATAGACATGGTGGGCAATATATTACCTTGAAAAGAGATTTAATTATTCTGTAGAGTATGGTAGGAGCATGAACTATGTTTCAAAATTACCTTGAAAGCACAAGCTGGCTTCCAGCTACAGTGAAAGATTCAAGTATCTAGTGATTTATAACATATGACTCAGGCACACTTGCATGAAGAAGTGTCTTGTTTCTCAAGCTACTCACTTTTATGCAGTCTGCATCTGCAGTAATGTTTTGTTTTCTTTATATTAAGCTTCTAAATTCATTGTCATTGGTAATTACCTCAATACAGCGAAGAAAACATTATCTTTCATAGATTTTAAGTGGCCACAAGCATCTCTTCTTTCTTTTTCAAAACTGTATTCTCTGATGAATAGTTCCCCACCACCACCCCAATACTGATCTGTCACCTATTTCATTGGTCCATAAATTTACAATTCTTATCTTTTACTTTCTTTTGGTCATTATTATTTCAATCCTTTAATCAATTGTTCCTGGAAATTTATGATGTGGATTTCTTTGTTCTGGCTATTTTTTTCCCATATGTCTTTGGTGGAAACTACTCAAACTGAACTGAGTTCTTTACTCAGTTTAAGAAAGAAGCATGTGATTTTCTGTATAGCAGTTCCTAGTTTATTTTTTTAATGCTTAAAAAAAGGTTTTACTACAATGTGATTTTTTTCTACTCAATTTTGCTTTTCCTCTTCAAAAGCTTCTTATAAAAGTTTGCACAAAATAAAACATTCACCTTGCTGATGTATAAGAGTTGAGTCTGGTGTACTTTTGTGATTTATTTACTTTTTTATTTCTCCTGGGAATAATTTTAAATTTCTAGAAAGTAAGAGAGAAAAAGAAGGATCAACAAAATTCAGACATTGTAGTGATACAACTCCTATTAAACCATTGTTTTACCCAAAAAAGTCCTTCTTGAAATGTGACTGTTTTCATGTATTTCAAATTTTACTTAATTCTGCCATCTCAAAATGTCACATCCATTAAAAGATTGATAATCAGTCAGTCTGTATACTTCAAGCTGAGTAACAGATTCATAGATGTGTATCAGGCATTTTCTGTCAACATTTTGGCACTCAAATAATAACAAGAGCCTTCACAGTTTTGCAGTAGAAGGTGACTCACATCAAATATCTTATTTTATGCCAATTAGTATGGCAAACGATTGTTTGTATCATCTAGAGAAAAACAAACAGCACTCCGACAGTGAATAAGAATGAAAAGCTTTTAATACATTGAATGAATATTTGAAAACAACAGACAGAAACATTGTTAATCTCTCCATCGGTATGTGATTTTGGACAGCTTATGCTGTTGAAAAAATTTAAAGAACTCATTTGCCAGGTGAACTTTCTAAGCTCTTACAATTACAAACCAGCCTACCCTGCTTCTGACAGATAAATGTCCACTTGATGTTACTGTACTCATTGGGTTTACTTTACATTTGGGACTGAATGATTCAGAAAGCTCTTTTTTTTATAAAAGTTGCAGTCAAAGAATAAACATAAAAATAATGAAGTGGAAGAGACCTTCTGGTTTTGGGGTTGTTGCCTTTTTTAAATTTTCTTTTATTGATTCATAAATTGTAAAACATAATAATTAACCGGTGCAGATCTGCATAAAGAAGAACTGATCACACGGTGCACTTGCTCAGTCAGCTCACAGTGGTAATGTTTGTAGAAACACAATAATCCCAATAAAGAAGTTAAAAACATGAAATGTCTGAATTTCACACCCAACACCCTCCCACACTTTTTAAATTTTAATGAGTTTTAAACATGGTAAAATCACAAAATCCAGTAAATTCTATGAGATCAGATTGGACAGTTCATATCACACTGGTTTTAGGGTTATAGGTCTTTTGGGGAATAAGGGAAAAGATTTGTTAGGAGCCACTTAGAGATCTTCGTTATATCAGTTTTGTACCTTTCCACACTTTTGCCTGTAGGGTAAAAAAATCATACCAGCAATATAAAATAGAAAAATTTGTTCATTTAAGTGTGTATTGTGCTAAGTTGATGAACATAAGCAATTTATAGTATTTTGCACTGCAAAAAGCTAGTTATCATGACTGTGAAATCTATTTTCTACACATTTGTTGTACTACAGTGTGAATTTATTCCACTCCTTATTCAAGTCTAAAAAAACAGTTCAGAATCACTTTTCTTCTCTGCATTAGTTACTGCATGGTATTTTAATTCTTCTCCTCATGACTTTTTACTTAAAACAACAGCTTTTTCAAAAATATGGTTAGCATTAATCAATCATTTCCTTTCTAAGACTGCATACAGTTTTGCGAAAACATTCCTACATTTCTTTCTTTTTATGATATTGATACCAAATTTCATTAACAGCTTATATCCATAAAACTGTGGTTTACTGTACTTGTATGATAATTCACAGATACCAGTCATTTTAAGCATCATCAGCTTTTGAAGAGTTACTCTGGATTTCATTTATAATAGCGAGAACAAAATTCTCTGGAGTCCTACCCATGCAATACAGCTTATACAACAGAACAAAGAACGCGGTGCATACATACCATGGGAAACTTTCTACTTAACCTACTGGAAAGATGACATTTTCACTCCTCTAAAGATCACAGAATGATAGGGGTTGGAAGGGACCTCTGGAGATCATCTAGTCCAACCTCCCTGCCAAAGCAGGTTCACCTAGAGCAGGTTGGATAGGATCATGTCCAGGCAGGTTTTGAATCCCTCCAGAGGAGACTCCACGACCTCTCTGAGCAGCCTATTCCAGTGCTCTGTCACCCTCAAAGTAAGAATTTTTCCCTCATGTTCATATGGAATTTCCTTTGTTCCAGTTTGTGCCCATTGGCCCTTGTCCTGTCTCTGGGCACCACTGAAAAGAGTCTGGCCCCATCCTCTTGACACCCACCCTTCAGATACTTATAAGCATTGATGAGATTCCTTCTCAGTCTTCTCTTCTCTTCTAAACAGTCCCAGGTCTCTCAACCTTTCCTCATAAGAGAGATGCACCAGTCCCCTGATCACCTTTGTAGCCTTCTGCTGGACTACCTCCAGCGGTTCACTATCCTTCTTGAACTGAGGGGCCCAGAACTGGACATAGTGCTCTAGATGTGGCCTCACCAGGGCAGAATAGAGGGAGAGGGTGACCTCCCTTGACCAGCTGGCCACGCTCTTTTTAATGCACTCCTGGGCACACTGCTGACTCATGGTCAACTTGTCGTCCACCAGGACTCCCAGGTCCTTCTCTGCATAAAAAGAAAGAAAGAAGTTTTTGACGAAAAAAGTTTTTATCTGCCATAAATAAGCTAAATAGGGCAGGAAAAAATATAAATCTATTACCTGCTTTCCTCCCACACACAAATAATCAGTTACTTGACATGGAATATTTTACTTTCTCTGCATTAGTCAGGCCTAGCAAATCAAACAAACCTTGAAGTCATTTAGTTTCAGTCTTCATCAGAAGTCTTTTTCATTAAATATAAATTATCTAATATACCAATCTTCACAGCACCTCTTCAAGTTTACATAACATATCTATGGATTTATATATGTGCCACAAAAATTTACAAAAATTTACTTTTTATTCATTACCCAGGGCCTAGTAACTCTACTTGGACTACTTATCTAACAAACTAGCTTTTCAGTGTGATCAGCTAACTATGGAGAGAAAATAAGAATGCATGGACTAGCCTTTGATCTGTTGCACTGGGAAATACTGTTGTGGGATCTTTTAATATTCAATGTGTGTACTACAGAGAAGTCAATGCACACTTACATTTCACTGAATGTTCCTCCACCACTGCCTACTTGTTTAGGCCTTGATTTAAGAATAATACTCCCTTGTCTCTTGTGCTGCTATTAAAAATGAACAACAGTTAAAGTATTCTAAAACTTTGAATAATCTGATTTTAAAAGCTAGTTTTCAGTTCAAAGATATTGGAATAGTCCTACAATGAAGGATTTTGGTATATTAAGTTCTTAACACTCTTTCTCTGTCCCTTAGTTGTTTAATTATTTAACAGAAGATAGATCATCTTCCCAAGCAGTAGTCTAGTGTAACCTGCACTACTGTAGTTAGGTCAGGCTTCTGTGAGATAGTGGATGTGACTTTCATTTCATCAGGGACTTATTGGCATCTGAATTCAGGTCTTAGGTGAGTGTTTAGATACTGGATATAAGGACACAGCAAAGAAAATAGTGCCAATTTTGCCATCTGTCAATTGTAAAATAAGGTCTTCTGCACCTGCTTCCAGAAAGGCATAAACTAAAATGAGAAAGGGATATTTCCCCAGCGTACACTCTGAGGAGGAGCAAAACTTAAGATGTGGCTCTGTCTTCAGCAATTTTTCTGGCTACTTCAGGCATCTTCCATTCAGTATGTACCTTTCTGGGAATTCAGTTTTTCTAACTCATTTATGTGCTTCTGGGCTTTATGTGTGGAGCTGTTGTGTATAATCCAGGTAGTGAATTCCATTTAGGAGGCAAATATCTAAAGGTTTGGTGCAGCAAAATTCAAAATAAGAGTATTTAGATCTTTTTCCAGAATCCAGAAGACCTTGTCATGGTTAATTTCACCTAGAGTTCAGTTTCCTCACTAGTTTACTGTACTTGCAATTGGAAATTATGGCAATGCTTTCTCAGTTAATCAGGTTTCATAATTATTTAGTCAGCTTTTGACATTGTCCTTCAATGAAATACTTAAATAATTTTGTTTCAGCCCCCAGTAGGATAAACTGAAAATTTAATCAAAACACAGAGAATAGATTTGAACTGGGCTCATTTTAGTTTTACTGAAGGTATATTTAATGAAAAGGCCATATGATACTGCAGATTTTGGCCTTGGATGAGAAGATGTCTACTAGAAATATCATTTTAATCAGGAAAGAAACAAAACTTTATCAGAAGAACAGAAAATAGGAAGTCATAGGATAAAGTGATAACAGGATATTTTAATCTACTATATAAAAACTTTCTGAATTTCTATAAAATAGACGTTTTAATCTCAAGAATCAAAACCCCTTTGCATATAGCTATTTAGTTTTCAACTTCACCATAGAATAATTCCAAATGAATGATGCCATATAAATCCGATAATTGTATCAATCTACCAAATGGTGGGCAATCACCTAGATTCACGATTTTTTTGCAGTTTTACAGCACAGGGGTGTAAATAAGAAAGGACCACAACTATCAACACATAAAATTAACGTAGGTGAAAAGAGCCAGAAAAGAATTCTGAACTGACATACTGTTTTCTCCCAGTGGAATCAGCTCTGTGGCAGATTCAGGAGTCAACAGTCATTTATACCCAGTTGTATAGGATTTGCAACCAACACATACGGTGCAGAATGTGAGGAAGCAAGAGATGAATGTTTAGCAGATAGTCACTTGTAGTGAATGGGAATCTACACTGAAAAATGTACTTTCTGATCATTTATTTGTTTGTTTTTCCTGCATGTATCACTTCTGATTATCTTTTTGAGCCCAGGAATTAAATATTATAGAAGTTAGTTCAGGTGACTTAGGCTTATACCATTTAACAATTTGTTAATAAGGTGTTGGAAAGAGTTAGGTGTGCATTAGTTTAGGAACCAAGAATCATAGAATCATAGAATCATAGAATGGTCCAGGCCGGAAGGGAAATATAAAGTACCATGGAAAAAAAAAATATTTAAACACTAAACTGATCAAACTCTTCTGTACTGAAATTTACCTCCCCAGTATTGCAAGTAATTGTATGTATACGTACATAGACACACACACATATATATAAGCCAGTTAAGGAATTAGAGATCAGTATGATGCAAATGTTTAAAGACTGACAAATCAGGCCAGTTTATAGGTAAACTTTACTAAATAAATTGCTTAGCAGCACACTTTGTGCTAATGTTTAGTTCTTACATGTTATTGATCACTATCACTACCTGTACAAAACTCTTTAGCCCTCATATGCTATTTTAGCTGTGATTATCCAACTCTCTGCAGCTGATGCCATTCACTGAGCACTGATGACTGTGGTCATTGGTGGTTCTTAGTCACTGAAGTCAAGGTAGTCACATGTGGCAGCTCTTTGAACAGAGAAATCAGAAGTGAAGCAGTGTTGTACTCTGCCTTTCTTCTTAATGATTGATGTTTCTATACCATTTGTCCCTTTCCTAAATATTCTCTTGATACTGCTTTTTCTTGGAATTTTTTTTTTTTCTGCCTGGAACTGTCATTCCTGTTGTGTATTAGATAAGACAGCTCTTGACAGTCCCTTGTACATATCTCCTTTTTCTTTGCAATTTTGTTTTTTGACTGCCTCCTTTATGGAAAGACACATATCTTTGTTAACTACTTTGGTGGTTGCATAACTTGTATACTTTTGTAAAACACTGGCACATTGTGTATCATTGTGCCATCATAGTATTAAAAATGCTTATGGATATATTGTTTTGTATATTATATATGTTATACATCATAGATTACAATATTTAAGTAAACTTATATTTGGATTTGAGGCAAATTAATGTTAATTATGTCCTTATATACATTTACTGTTTCTAGGTCTCACAGGTCTCTGCCATGGCCACACTAACCTGATGATTTTTATAATGAAATAATTTCAGATCACAATGAGAAATTCTAATTATTTCTTACTCATAATTTCTCTTACATAGAGGCAACCCAAATGTTCTGTAGGAATATCTGACCAAAAATGGGCTGATGAAGTCTCAAAACTAGAGCTAAATAGGAAGATCCTCATGCAGAGGATTCTGACTATGATTATAGTGTGAACTTAGGGCTTGCACTCATACTCTAAGGCCCAACTCCCTTGATATCCCTCTGGCTGCTCTGCCTACAGTCTGGCATTTTCAGTAGGGAAGCTCAGACGTGGAGGGCTAACTCACCTCACTGATTGTCAGTAGGAAGCGCAAGTGGCTCAATACACTGCAGGCTTAAATCCAAAACTCCTCCTGAAGACCATCCATTCCCAAATTGGAAACTGATTTCCATTGTGGTTTTTTGTAGGCTGTTTAACTTCAGATCCTCTAATAAATCCAATTATTTTAGTGTCTTTCTTGGCAATCAAGTTTGAAACAATTAGCATTGCCCAAAGATTTCTGCAATTATTATTTTGGATTTAACTGTGCTTTGTTTTCCTATCCAAATCTTATGAAAGAGACTCAGTTAAACCACAGTGTCATTTGGAAAGACACAGAACTCAAACTTAATAGGTAAACAAAGAAAAAATATCACTATTTTGTTAAATTCTCCAATTGTTTAGTCACAGATATTCTAATTATATTATATACCATTTTTTCTAATTTTGGGGAATATCTTCACTCATACTCAGCACAAAATGTACTAAAAGATCACACTTGACCAACACTGAGAACAAAATACCAAAACCAATTGAGGAAAAACAGTCAAGAAAAACCCAGGAAGATAGTTACATCTTTTGTAAGAATCATAAGCTTTGGTTCTTGGAAAAATTGCAAATGTATTTTTCTTATTTTCAGTATGCTCTGAGAGTATCCAGGCTAGCTAGTAATTATTCAAGAGAAGGCTTTTGCATTTCATTTCCAATTTCTTCAAGGCCATTATGGCATCAGTGTTCCAATTCACAACTTCACCAAATTTTGTAGCCTTTCCAAAAGCTTGCAAACTATGGGTTTATGAGCATTATTGTTCAAGATCAAATGATTATAAAACTAACAATGAATTTCCTCCTGTTGGTTTTGTCCTGATGTCTGATAACAAGAAGAAATCTCCGCCATGAAGAAAAAGATTAACCCCTCTCTTAAGTATACTCTGATTTCTTTTTGACCTTTTTTTCTACATTATTTTGGCCAATTATGAGTTCTGACATGAAGTTAGGAAAGCTAGTCTTAGTATATTAGTCTTATATGGTATTTATGCACATGTATGATAAACTTAATGAGTCTCTCATTTCAATGGAATGTAATATTACATAAACAGGTAAGTTGCATTACTGATCTGAGGTGAAATGTTTTGTGAAAAAAAAACCAAAACCAGAACAACACAAGTTTCCATGTAGAAATTTACACAAATGTTTGGTCTAATAAGTTGAAATGAATATCATAGAATCATAGAATGGTTTAGGTTGGAAGGGACTTTAAAGATCACCAAGTTCCAATGCCTCTTCCATGGGCAGGGATACCTCCCACTAGACCAGGTTGCTCAAAGCCCCATCCAGCCTGGTCTTGAACACCTCCAGGGATGGGGCATCCACAACTTCTCTGGGCAACCTGTTCCAGTGTCTCACCACCCTCACAGTAAAGAATTTCTTCCTGATATCTAACCTAAGTATACCCTCTTCCAGTTTGAAGCCATTACCCCTCATTCTATCACTACATGCCCTTGCACAAAGTCCCTCCCCTGCTTTCTTGTAGGCTCTCTTCAGGTACTGGAAGACTGCGATAAGGACTCACTGGAGCCTTCTCTTCTCCAGTGCTCTGGTTTACAGAGCATTCTGACTGCCATGACTTGACCTTTTCCAGTACAGTTATGTTCTACTGGAGATTTTGTTATTAATTCCAGTAAAACCCATTGCTCAAAAAGAAATAGTTTTAGATGTACTTTCAAAGATACTTCTCTTATCATCATTATCTGGATTTAGTTTTAGTTTTCCAGATACCGTCTTTGACTGTAGTTTTTCTTTCTACTTTGAAGCCTGTTAAGAGAGGAAGACTGAATTCCCCTATGCTTATAATGGTGACTTGGAACAAAAACTTAATGGAGATCAAAGAACTTCTTTAGACTTTTCTGATCTATACTGTTGTTACTAGAGATAGTACTCTTCCAAATATTTTAAACGAACAGTGAAAAAAGATGTTTAGTATATGATTTTAATTTTAGAGAAACAGTTGCCTTTATAAACTCCTGTAAGTAGGATGGAAATAATTTTTAAAAATTGTGCAAATATTTTTTCTGCAATTTTATGCATTAAGTATTTATTTTTTTAATTTGGAAAAAGAAACAATGGTGATACACAAATGTGGAAATAATTTTTTACAAGAGAATGAAAAACATTAACACTATACTGCCAATATGCCAAACTCCGCTACTCTCTGGCTGAGGGTGAATGGGAGTTTCCGCACCAATTTTATAGAACTGGTTCAGATGTTTACAAGTCCTGCATCTCAAGCTTAGATCACTAAACCTTCTCATGTATTAGTAGGAACATTTTTAAAAATAAGATTTTTGTACAAGAATCCATGTCAGAAAGTCTGATTTGTCATACATTTTTTCTGTCTTTCTTCTACTTTCCATTTCCAGAACTCTGTTACGTATTTTGATTTGGAAATGCAAGTGCTCCACAGATAAGTTGTTGACCTGTGTTCACTGGGCTCTTATGCTACGGTCTGTTACTCATGATGTACCACAATCTGCCCTTTACCTGAATCTATGTAATATTCCATAATGAGCTGAATGGCCAGTGCTACAAATGGAGAAGTACAGGAAGTACTTCAGTAACCTTTCTTTAAAAAGAAAGACAATTTTTGCATTTGAAGTGAATTTCATCTATCTATTTGCATGTATTTCCAAGACTTTACTACAATAGCAGATAATTGATTAGAAAATAACAATGTTGCACACAGAGCAGCATTTGGATAGTCCATGGATCAGAAGAAGCATAAATTTGGAATACTAGATTCACCATGCAAAAGCATTTCAGCCTTTAGGCTAGAGAGATAGGAGAGGGAGGTATTTTTATCTGATCTGTATTAGAATATAACTTATTATAATAATAATCAGTATAAATAATGTTATTTGGGAATCTAGAACAGTAACTTACCTAGCCAAATCAAAAGTATGAAAAAGATTTTCCTAATGAATATTTAGGGTGATTTGATTGTTGCATGGTTTTGAGATATCTCAAGAAAGTTTTTTGGTGTTTTTGTTTTTTTTTTTTTTTTTTCCCCAGTAGTTGATAATGTGCTGACTTTGAGGATCAAACTCTATTCAAATGTTCAAATTATCATATTCAAATTCTTCCTTTATGAAAATTTCAGTTGATATTATTGCAAGAATTATAAGAATGATGCCTTAGAAGGTTCATTTTATGTTGTATGAACTTCTGAAACAGTTGATTATCTAGAGCCTTGCTGATCATTTGACTTGTTTGTTGAACTTTTCTATTTTCATTTCCCCCAGAAGGCCATCATTTTTCTCTCACTAATTTTTTCCTGTTGACAGTCAAACCTGAGACATATACCTGCTTCCTGCCAGTGACTTCTTTGTGAAATCCTGTAAAGTTTGGGATAAACCAATGAGATTTGTGCTCTTAAATTAATTAGACACCAGTTTGCTAGATATCAAATACTTTGGCTATAAGATTAAAATCTACTTGGTTGCTATATTTCTGTAACTTTATTTGATGGAAAGTAGATCATGTTATCTGTGCTGAGACCTTAGGCATATGCAATATAAATAAATACATGTACTAGGAAATGGAGAACATAGAAGAAATTATTTGGCTTCCACCTATCATGAACATTACAAACTATGTATAGAAATGGAGAACATAGAAGAAATTATTTGGCTTCCAACTATCATGAACATTACAAACTGTGTATAGCTTTACCATGCCCATGCTTCAAGATATTTCTCTTCTCTGTGACATGCAGAAGTCTAGCCAACATTTTTGACATAAAGCATGATTCTTACTGTCACTTTACTTAATGTTAACTTTAATGAATCAAGATCTAATTGTTCCCAACAAGACTCCCTGTGGCATTCAGCCTTTCTGCAACATGTCTCGATACCCTGCAGTTGGCTGATATCTTTAAATACCAAAGATCCAAGTATTTCTCTGGATATGGTCATGTCAGGGATAGCTACCTCTATGTGGCATATAAGATATTTATTTCTTTCAACAATGACTAAAAAACATATTTTCTGTCATTTCATTGCTATTTAGCAAATATGTCTGCTTTATATCATCTAATTATATCAGCACATGTGGTAAACTGTAAATGTCACAGACTGTTGTCTCACATGTAGCCTTTTTTCTATTATCAATTAGCTTTTCTGTTGGTCAGTTAGGAAAACATCTATGTCAAACATTTGTATAGAAAAGAAATTAGATTGATTTCTTTTAGGCATAGGAAATGTTGAATCCAGCTGTGTTACAGCCTAAGTACATATTCTCAGTTTGGACCTACTAGATTGAAAAGTATGGAGAGGTGGGTAAAGAAGGAAGTAGCTGGCCCTGTGAAGTTTTCAGAGACAGATTTGTGAACCTTTCTCCTTCTGCTGGCAATTGGACACCTTCTTTTTTTCAGGTAACAAACTATCGATTTCTGGAAGTGATAAGTAAGCGGCTGTTCCATGCATATAGATCAACACATGAGCAGTGGGTCCAAGCAGCAATTGATTTTCATATCAACAGTGAATCTAATGTATCCTACATGTGTTAGACTTGGTGCACATTAGTTGAGACCTACTGATAATGATGGTGTCTGTGAAAAAAGTACATGAACAATCACTTTCACGGAACAGCCTGACACATGGATCTCACACTCAGGCAACTGCTATCAAGAGCTCCTGAGGTAGTCACCAGGCTGCAGACAGAACCAGAATTTAAGGCTCAACTCTGTCTACACACTTCATACAGATGCTAGGATATGAATATATTGATACAGTCATAAAAATCCAAGCAGGTTTAGAAAGACTAAATTCCTGCAAATGTAGTGCAGAGACTGCCATAAATTAGATATGCATTGTTTGCTGTGGAGTAAATAATACGTTCATCTGGTGGAAAGGACTACTTGAAGATAGATAAAGGTTAATAGGATTTTGACATAGTGAAGACTGGTTGGCCTCTTTGAGGAAAGGAAGCACAAAGACATCAGGAAATTATCTTGAGTGGCATCTTCCTCTGAAGGATAAAAGGAACAGGAAGGGAGGCTCCTATGAGTTGAGGACTTATATACATACTTTTGAGACTTTTACCAAGTTTAGTAATCAATGCTTATTATGAAAATGATCTTTGCTATGTGAATATTTTTTCCACTGACACAGCATAAATATATATAGTCCAAACAATATTTATATCAATTTCAAAATTAAAAGCCAAAGTAAAACCTTTGCTAATGGGCAGAGCAGATAATATCCAGATATGCAGTAGTGTATTCTTCTAGCATTGTCACTGAATGAGTATTATACAAAAAGTACATTAATAAATCTCTTTACTCTTTTATTCTGCAAGACTTCCTTCCACATTTTTTAACAATAGATTGTTTTTTACACAGCACCTATCGACCCTTTGCAGATCAAGACTTCTACTATAGCCATGTAGTTGGGGGTGAATGTTATGATGCAGTGAAAGTTGCAAAATGTTACCACTATAATGAACAATTCCATTTGTTCTTTGTATATTTCAGCTGAAATTTGGAACTCTTTAAGCTGTTCTTAATGCCAATATTCTTAGGAAGTTGGGTTCCTTATCTCCTGATTTATCCCACATGAGTTCTCTTTTTGCCTTCTCAATCCTGGGGAAACAGAGATAAATTCCATAGAACGAGAAGCTCTGTGAACTCTTGATGCTCTAACAGGTTAATGGCATTTAGCTATTTACTTCACTAGCTAATCTGTGACCTCAAAAAATGTATTTAATAATTGTGATATAAAATCCTTTTTCCAGAGTGTAGTCTTTTGCACATGAAGTGTACATGAAGAAAAGCTACCACAAAGAATTACCATCTAATTTGAAACATGGCCCTTGAATATAGCAGACAGGAAGGAAAGAGGGCAGATGACAGTGACTACAGTACTAGCACTTAGTTATACTGATTAGCTACATGTAAAATTTAATTCTTCTGAATAATTTGATTTTTTTCCATATTTATAAATGAATATCATCATAAGCCCAGCTCAGCTTGATTTATTATTAGAAGTTCATAGCTTTTATGTGAGCATTGCAGTGGAAGGACCACAGTCAAGATGTGAGAATTCTTTGTGCAGGCAAACCTAGTTCCAGCAGGTCATTCCATATATCAGGGTCTGCAGGAAAAAACCTCACAAATGGGTGTTGGCAAAGAACATCTACTGAAATACAATGTCTGGTTAAAGCTTACACTTACAAATTGCTGATTTACCTGCTATAAAAGATTGCCACCTTTTACAACTAGAGAAGATAGAACAAAAAGTTTGCACACAATGTCTCCTGCCTACCTATGCCCTTCCAGGTGGGTATGCCACCACATGGCACACCCACCATGCCAGGTGGGTATGCCACCTCCAAGTGAGCACAGTAGCCTTTCTGAGTAGCAGTAAACTCTGTTAATACCCCATAGATTGGTAAGAAGATCTTCCATCGTTTCTGAGATCTGCTTTAGCACTGTGCTAGGACCCTCCTTTGCCTAACCACATTCTGTAGTCTTCAGAGCTCCCTCAGTTCTTGGTAGCTCTCCAAGGCAAGGACATACCTTCCCACACTTTTCATGTACTTCTTAAAGGAGTATGAACACAATTGGAAGTGCTTGTAAATACAGCCTCACCACAGTGACTGAACAGAGATCCAAAACAATTCTGCGACACTTCAGATTGAATTTACATTTGAATATATTTGCAGTGTTACTGCTGCAGGACTAGTACTCAGTCCTGGGTGTGCATGTTTATGAAGAGAATATTTGGTTACTTACATGTGTCTATATCACAGATTTATAGATTTTACATTTATCTTATAATTTTTCCATTGTTTCCCTCAGTGTTCTTTGATATGTCTTTTCATTCTTGTTGCTTTGACCTAATAATGAAATTAAAATAAATCCACCATGGCAAAAAACAGATAAAAAATTTGACACTGTGAAAGTTCTGATTACAAAAATAATAGTAATATTAAACCAGCCTGAGAATGATCGAAACTATGAGATAAGTATTTCATGGCTATGCTCCGAATCAGGAAAAAACCAATGGATATTTTAGTATTCTGTTCATTTCTCATTTGCTTATTTTGTGGAATGTATAATAATTTAATTTTTTTCTCCTCACACTTAAAAGTAATTTTAAATATTGGCAATGGAATATTTCCAAAGGCAGGAAAGAAAAGAACTGCCGCTGATATATGCAAACTTCAGGTGAGATCCACAGAGGCTAATTCAAAATTCTCATCTGAGTAATGCCCCAAGAGAATCAGGGTTAGAACTCTGTGCTCCCCACATAATCAGTGAGAAGCATGAGTTGCTTCCAAACTGCAATCCAAAAAGATGAATATACTACGAAAGGACTGACCTAGCATTAATCAATAGAAAAGGCCAAGTGAAGGGTTATCTACATCAATACTGTTGATTCAAATTTTGTAACTTAAAGGTTGGCCTCTTTGAAAGCTTAGGGTACAAGATGAGTATGTTCATCCCCTTGGAACACACCGCTGAAGTAATTCTCTGCAAGTGCGTACATTGATCAGGACTTAAGTATGATTTCCAGAAGGTATCACTTCTGCAGTACTCAACTGTCATTTAATGAAGACTTAGTTATAGATCTGCCTCAGTTTGAAAAAAAACAAGCCATTGTTCTGGAGTGTTCCCTAAATAACAGATTATTAAGTAACTATTGAGAGTTTATTTGTCATGGACACAAAAGAGAGATATCTAGATAGAGGCTGAAATCTGATTAAAAAATCAAAAAGGGCAGACCTGAGCTCTGGATTTGCATTTTTTTTGTTCAGTCAGTGTTTTATTGGAAAACATGAGACTGCCCCAAGAAGAAGAGATGCCGGTATAAATCACCTCAGGCTGAAAAGGGCAAGAGACCAGGTTTCCCTGTATCCTGGGTGATTACCATAATCTCCAGACTGTAATACAGCACTTTTCCTGGCAGGGGTGTTCTTACTCCCCACAATGACTTGGAACATAGCTGAAGTTCTGCTTTATGCTAGGCTCAGTATTGTTGGTTTATGTTAGAGAGAGCTCAGTGCTTCTATATACACACATGGACATGGAATAAGATAAAAACAATACAATTTTAACCACTGGAACATAGATTTTCTTTATTGCCTTGAATCTGGAGTCCTAAAACTTGCCTGTCTTCTAGGTTAGGCATAGTAATGTCTCAGAAATGTCTCCCTTAAATCCTAGAGATGTAAATTGTGAAATCAGTTGTATGTATGGTGACTGATTGTTCTGGTTTGAAAAACATAAGACTAAAGTCTCTTCTAATGTCTGGGAAAACTGCACTTTTAGAATACCAGCATCTGAAATTATGAAAATATTTACTATATAGCCAGCTATGGTATACTGGCTTCAAGGTCTCAGTGTTTTCAAGCATTGACAAGTGCAGGGATGAGGAGGAGAGAGGCCTGGGCACTTTACCCAAGCTGGCCAAAAGGATTCTTTCATCCCATAGAATCATAGAATTGCCTAGGTTGGAAGGGACCTTTAAGATCATCTAGTCCAACGAACATCACATGCTCAATATTGGTTCTTCAGTATTATTAATGTTAATTATCTAGCCTTATTCAATTAAATCTGTTTATATTGCAGCCATCAGATTTCCTTGTTTTTTCCTGATTCCCCTTTCTGTGTGGGGAGGGTTCATTGGATGAGAGAATAATTGCCAAATGACAATAAATTGTTGTGGATTCCTCAAACCATAACACTGATACACCAGAAGGTTGTGCTACCATTCAGAGGGACTTAGACAGGCTGGAGAAATGGACCAAGAGGAACCTCATGAAATTCAACAAAGGGAAAAATTAAAATCCTACACCCAAGTAGGAATAACCCCATGCACCAATACATACTGGAGGATGATTCCCTGGGAAGCAGCTTGGTAGAGGTGAAACTTGGAGTCCTGCTGGACAACAAGGTGACCTTGAGCCAGCAATGTTCCCTTGTGGCAGAGAAGGCTGACAGCCTCTTGGGCTGTTGCCAAGCAAGTTGAGACGGGTCATCCTTCCCCTCTGCTCAGCCCTGGTGAGACACATCTGGAGTGCTGTGCCACTTCTGGGGTCCTCAGTGCAAGAAAGATATGGACTTTCTGGAGTGTATTCAGTGAAGAGCCACAAGACTGATTAAAGTACTTGAGTAGGCAGGCGGAGAGAGGTGGGACTCGTCAGCCTGCTTATTAGCCATGTGTATAATCACCTTATGGAGAGACTGAAGATGTGGTAGGCAGACTTTTCCGCACAGTGACAGGAGAGACAATGAGAACAAATTAAAAAGTTAGTTCAATCTGAATCTAAGAAAAGACTTTGTTACTGTGAGATTGGCAAAACACTGGCACAGTTTGCCTGGAGCAGTTGTGGAATTTCCATCTATGAAGATGTTCAAAACCTGACTGAACATGGTCTGGGACAACCTGTTCTAGCTGACCCTGACTGAGCAGGCAGGTTGGACTAGGTGATTTCAGGAGGTCATTTCCAACACAAATGATTCTGCAATTCCAAATTTATTTTGTAATTCTACTGCTGATTCTGTTAACTGAATATTTTACGACTATCAGTAATTTAGTAAATCAGCACTGATTTCTGAAGATGTAAAAACTGAGACATTTTAAATAGCTTTCTGAAGAACATGCACCCATGTATAACACAGCTGACATTAAATTCACATGTCTGATTCAGAGTACAGTGGCACTAACTAAACTTAGCTTCAGAATGTCCATTTAGTAAGCAATCTTAATGTATTGCCTTAATAAAAAACAGAATAAAAAACTTTGACTCTGCTCTGTGAGCAGTGCAGTTATCTCTATTTGTTAAAAATACACTTTTTTTTGACATTTCTCCCCAAATCCCAGAGTAGTAATTCATTTTGATTTAAATGGACAGTCATTAAATAGGAAGAAGTACGCATTACAGAAATGTTTTGTAGATTTTATAAAGGAAAAATATGCTAAATGGAATTCTTAGAAACTGAAATTTATTACTGCTTTGAGATTCCAAAAGTTGGTACAAAAAATTCAATATGTATTCTTTAAGAAATTAAATGAAAAGAATCTATGATCTATGCATAGCAGTTTTTGTAGTCCCTGATTTATTTCTGATAAAGCTAATTCCTAATTAAAATCTTGAATAATTTTATGTGGTCGATAATACTGTGGACAATATTTCTTGTTAATTTAAATCAGTGATTCTTTTAAATTAGCGATTCTTTTAAATTGGTGATCTGTGGTCCCTGGTACTTCATGTCTTGTTTCTCAGTTGTTTTTTCACACGTGACTAAGAAAAACAAGGTCATATATGCTCTTTGACATGCAGAATTTAAAATTCCTTTAGTTGTTTTTCCATCTCTGCTGAAACCTATTGAGCACCCAAGCTGAAAGCACTGGCTTCAATAATTGCTGTGGCAGCGTTTGCAATGTACCTGATGCTGAAAGAAGCTGGACATGCTGGCATGGTTTCAGTACAACAGCTAAACACTGGGTAAATTTAAATGTGTAGATATTCCTACCAGAAAGTGATTTTATTGTTTGTTAGAAAAGGTCAGCATGTTTTCTAGTGATTTCTTTTACAACACAATGTAAGTTATTTGTTAACAACTGTAAGATATAGTAGAGCATCTGGGATAAGAACAAGTATCTGCAGCATGTTGCTTGATTCCACTTTATGTGATAGATGAACATATGAGCTATCCTGCAGCTTGATATTTTCAGATTTTGCACGTGTGCTGCTTTACCTGTATACATTGCTGTTTGCAGAACTGAGAAAACAGTTTTGCGCTTTGTATGTTCGATGCCTTGTATTTTGATTGGAAAGAACGTTTGTTCTTTTATTTTCTCATACCACAGAAAGCAAAATAGTCTTCTTCAATCATACCCTTCCATATGTAAACAATACATATTAAATTGTATTCTTAATTATTTTTTTTACACAAGTAAATCTGCAGAATCTAGGGAGGCACAAAAGAGTGGAAATTCAGGAATAAAAAGCTCTTCTTAATTGGATATAGCACATTATTATAGAAGTTGCAATACTTCATATTTGGGCATGTGTCTTTTTTTTTTCTTTCCTTCTTCAAAATTTACTGAAAACTTATTGAAATTTATTTAGAAATTTAAAGATCCTGGAATCAGAGAGTGTAGTGAACCGAAAAGATGTACCCAAAATGACGGATGTCATGAAAGGGGCCTTCAAAACTTGGAGCAGCAAAGTGCTGGAATAGAAGTTGCTAGGTAATGCTGTTCCAGACTGCTAAACAAGGCAGTGACTGCTGATGCTTTTCTTTAAGCAACAGCTCTAGACTGGCTTAATTCTATAATGGTTTAGGGGATGTTTTGCACAGTAGGGGATATACGCTGCAGCAGAAATCTCCATTATTACAACTATGTTTAGAACTCCAGCAATCCATATCAGTTTCATTAATAAATCTGTTTTGAAATAAAATAATAGCTGAATTAATTTACTGGATGCTTTCACGAGTTGAAATTTAGAAACAGATTGACATGAATTATTACTCTTACGATGATTGTTCTTTTGTATTTGATAGAAAGCAAAAGGCTCAGGCCAGATATGCTGAACACTGGAAAATGTATAAGATGAGGCAATTCTCCTAAAATGCTTGCAACCTGTGTTTGTATTCTCAAACACAGAGAAGATTTAGCAAATAAACTCCATTGAAAACTGGAATTCCAATAGCCAGGATATTTTGCCAGGCAAATCAACACTTGAAACTGAATTTGCAGAACAATTGTGGAAATGTAATTCTTAGAACTGAGAATTCACCAGATTGTCCAACTGCCTGATAAGCATATTTATTTTTGTGGATGCAGTTGTAGTGATTTTCATTAGAGAAAACTAAGGTTAGCTTTTTCAGAAATATGCATTTAAACAATTTTCAGATCTTCCTGGAAATGTGAGACATGGATCTATCACTTTAGGTGTCTAACACAGGGGTCTTTGGAGCATCAACTTAGTATATTTCAACTGCACAGGGATTCCTGCTCCTCAGGATTTCTGGAAAGAGAAGTGCAACTGGGCGGGAATGGGCATGTGTAAGAGACATTGTGTATGCTAGCCAACCGACTTATCGTGAGTATAAAGGAAGCCCTGGAGATAGGAAAAACGCTGAAATGGATGAAAACCACAGTTATCCTAGTACTCTACTTCTCATCTGGGCTATGTTAAAACCGGATGCAGCTGAGTGTTTACAATTACTTTTGAATACTTTGTACAATGAAAACAATAGCTTCCAGAGGGACATAGATTTCTGCTGAATTATTTGTGTATCATTGTGATAGAAAAAAAGGAAAGTATGATACACAGAACAAATTTTAGTTCTGCCATAATGCTGAATAAAAGATAGTTTGTTCTTTTAGAAGAGGTCCCCCCTCTGGCCTTACTCTCAAAAAAAAAAAAAAAAAAAAGAAACAAACAAAAAAAAAGAACAAAGCTTTCATTCAAAACATTTGATTAAAAATATCAGTTGAAAAAACAGGTCTAGAAATGAGAACATTGCTATGAATACCATCCAGTAAAAAAGCATGGCTAATCTTCTTTACATTATTTTCATTTCACTGCTGAATTATTAAACAGCAATTTTTCTACTGCTTTGAACTCTGAAATAGCATTTTCTGCAATACTTATGCTCTCTGGTACACTGCATCAATCAAATCTGGCTGCCACAGATTTCAAATAGCTTGTTGGAAAAACGTGGTGATTTAACATGCTGCCTGTACTGAACCACTTGACAAAGCTGTAAAGTAGTGAGAACATTTCCATTAAAAATAATTGTCCATTATTGGCTTCCTAATGGAGTTTTGGTTAATTGACAATTATTTACATGTGAAATATTAAGGCAGTTTAAACCAGTCCTTAACCCTCTCCTGTTCTTCATTTGCTTTACTATAAATGCAAATGAAAACCTGTAAATGCAGCTATTGCTGGATCAAGGATTTTAGCAACGCCTCAGCTCAATAATGAGGCAGCTTTTACAAGTTGTAGAAGTGATCAGTGCAGTTACACTGGCCTCAAGGTACCTTCAATCAGGCTCAGATTTATCAAATTGCAGAGGGGGTCCCCATCCTTCAGCGAAGGTAATATGGGCCCTTCTGCATCATATGACATAGTTGCAGCCATGTAGCTGATTTCTGTGTCACTATAATCAACATCCTCCTTCACAGGAATAGAAAAAAACTCCCTTATAGGTAGGTTACTTGGTACTTGTTCACTGAAAAAAGTTTTGTTTCTTAATTAAGTGTCATGGAGAAGTGAGTGCTAACAGTTTAAATGTAGTCCCCATTGTCCGAAAAATAGTGAAAGAATGATTTCTCCTGCTATTGAATACAAATTAATTTGGATTGGACATTACCTGAGAATCCCAGGTAAAATAAGAAGAAAAGAAATCAGAGTTGGATATCTAGAAATCAGAAATCAAGTAAATACAAAAACTTTATGTTCAGAAGCATTGAAATCCAAACGAAAAATAACAGACACAGTGAATTACTGTTGACAGCCCACTGGGAACTGAAGCTGTTGTATGGCTGTTTTCAGAGAAAAAAACTTGCAACTGAAGTGAACCTAACAACAAGGCTGAGCATCTTGTGCATACACTGCTATTTCAGCATGCATGCTCTTTGGATCAGGTGAACTGGAAACTGTGGGGAAAACAGAGGGATGGTAGCAAAAAAAAAAGGGGTTGATAGGACTGCTGCAAGGCTGGCTAACTGACGTCTAACCTGCTGCCTGGGAACAAGGTGGTGGCAGTGGGATCAGGAGCTTGGACAACCTTAAACCCACTCTGAGCCTGTGTGGGCACTGCAGGAGGGTCCTGGGGGATGGTGGAAAAGGAGGTCAGATGGCTGCAGGCTGAGCAGGTGCCATTGAGGCCCCTGGCAGTCAACGGCTGCAATCACTGTTTTGCCAGCAGGACATGTGATACCTCGGCTGGGCAGAAGGATGCACGACAGAGCTGCCAGATGAATGAGGCTTGGCAAGCCTGAAGGTGGGGATGGAAATTTGGAGCCTCCGGCCAAAAGCAGGGAATTAGTCAGGTCCAGTCTGGATGCAGAGCACTGCAAACAGAATTGCAGTTCATTCAATTTTCCTACCGAATCTTCTCTTTATAGCAATTTCATATGTGTGCATTGTTGTTTTCTTTTATGTCCCTTATTATTTTTAACTAGATAAAACATAATAATTTTAGCTAGCTGTGAATACAGTTTAAGTTAATGTGAAAAATGTGTAGAAGAAAACACAACTGTAAATCCAAATAAGCTTTTCTTGCACAAAAAACAAACTTGCAAATTTTTTCATTTATCATACAGTTTTCCTATATGAGCATCCACACAAAGGAGTGAAAATGAGAAGCCCAACTTTTTAAAAACAATATGCATAAAATTAAGTTTCTAATTGCTTACTAATGCTAATGTGAATTGGGTTAAACAGCACCTGAAAACAGATATCTGAGCTAAACCTCAGGCAGCTAGCTTTGGAAATACTGGCTTAAGAAGAACAGAGCATATGCATTCATCCACCATTAGTGATTCTGGCTTACTGAATTGGCTGGACACAGTGACAGATTCCTGCCTTGTCAGCACTTGAATTTGGAGGAGGCATTGCCAGAGATGTGGTTATACACAGCCAGGAGACAAAAAGACACTTGAACAGGACTTCATATCCTGTTTGTTCTCTTTCATCCAAAACAAATTTTCAAACTTTTACTTGATTCATGATAATCAATCTGCTGGACTATTTTATCTGAGTGTACTTTACTCTGACAACTATAAATATCAAGTGTTTCAGAACATTAGAGGGGTTTTGATTTGATTCTTGAGGTTTGAATTTCGTGTCCAGTGATTAATCAGTATTTTCGTGAAGGTATGATCTATGATATTCACACAATATAAGAAGTTCTCTACAGAGGTACATTTTATGAGCTCTCTTCAGACAAATTTTCAAAAATATAAAAATATATAGTCATTATTATACAGTAAATTTAACAATAGAGGTGTTCATTGAACAAGAATGGCCAGACTACTTTGAAATGCAGTGAGAGCTGTTGTGTGTAACATTTTCCTTTTTTTTTTTGTCATGAAAATGTATTAAATACTTTATGTAGTGATTCCAATTCACTATCTGTGTATTCCATTTGCTTTGCATTCCTGGACACTTCGAAAAAAAAAGAAATAGTCTGAACTTTTCTTTAAAATTTAATATCCACACGATGTCTGTGGTTCATTTTTACTTTATGAAGCAGTGGCTTCTCTAAGAGCTAGTTTATGTGGGACATTTGGAAGATCACATCTCATGTCTACTGATTTTTCTGTGCATCAGGTGAATTAGTTAATCTACCTCATACTGTATTTTCCCTTTCTGTGAAATGGAGGTAATACTTCTTTTTACAAGAATAATTGTTAACAGCAAATAACTCAATTACTATAATGTTGAGAGCACTGTAAGTAAGTTGTTAGTGTGTATGAAGGGGTCATGATATTATGTCTTTTTGCAACAGACTGTTATCTGTTGGGTAGTGGTCTCCTTGTGAACTACTTTAAATGCTGACGGTACATACTCCAGAGATGTGCATGTGAATAACCTAAATGTGAATAGATTGAACTGCATAACTAAGCAAGCAGGAAAAACATATTCAGTTAGTTAAGAATGAAACAAATAAAACATAAGAAAAAAAAAGGAGAATTATCTATGAAATAAAAAACTCTATAGATTATGAGGACTCAGTAGAAAAGAAAACTCATTGATTGTGATAAGTCAAATTTTTTTAATAAATAAATATATTACACAGCTAGAAGTAGAATGCAAGACTAGCAGAAAAAAGCAAAGCAAGCATTAGACTTAGTGAAATGTGCAAAACCTCAAAGAAATAATAAAAGAATCTTAATGCATGAAAACGTCAGACATTTTAAAAAGAGAAAAAAAGAAACCTGAAAGAGGTTGAGAAAAGCTTAACAAAGAAAGAAGAAAACATATGGAGCCTGGATGTATCATATTGTATAGTATGTGATAAATTTTAGTTCACATTGCTACTGGCATTTTGAGTCTTCCTATTTTGTGGATGAAGAAATATTTTTCTGAGCTTTAACAACTTTATAATTACATAATTATATAACTTAACAACCTTTTTTCTTGACTTAAAAAAGAAGACTAAATTTCTCTTTTTTTTGGCGAAAAAGCAATATCGAGAAAGATGCAGAAAAGGTCAGTCAAAATATTTTGAGCTACTTTCTTTTCATTTAAACCTTCCACAAGTTTCAAAATTTCAAAATTAAAAATACATACAGTTTCAAAATAAAATGTCAGTTCTAAATCAAGAAGGATCAAAAAGGCAAAAAAATTCCATAAAAAATAATTTAAAATGCGACATTCAAGAAAACCAAACATTTTCACACTAGTTGTTCAATGTCTTTCCAGTTGACAATCTTCTGCTGAGAAAATACATTATCATAAAATGCTTTGTGATGTTTTAGAAACAGATCGCATATTTTCAAAAATGGCTTTTATCTCACTATATTTTTTCTACAGAATACAGCCCAGCAACCTGATTAGTGCCTCTGGATGATGCTATCATAAGTTCTGAAAAGAAATCATGAAACAGTACCAGTTCCAGGAGCTATTTTCTTATTGCATATCAGTGTCTGCAGCCAAACATGTAGTCCATCTGTCTGTGAGGAACTTATACAATAGCATATGTTCATAGATGAGTGGCAAAGAAATTTGAATTTAAATGTAAACACAGAAGTCAGAAACCAGAAATTCTATGCTGTATCTATTAAGGAGGCCTAATTGGTTTGGTTTTAAAGTTTCATTGTCTCATCTTCCTTTACCTTTCATTGAAAAGTTATATAGGAAGTTTGCATACTTATGTGATCTCATGGTCATTTACAGGTTTCTGAAGCTTCATTTTGCAAAAATGAAGTTTGTTTATTTGGCATATGAAGAGGAGAAAAAGACAGAGGCAAAAATAATTTATGAAAGGGGTTAAGAAGAAGAAAGAATGGCAAGTATCACATTATTTCTTTCTTGTTTCCACCAAGATTGCATTTTGGAGATGACTGGTATATCATTTCCTCTCAAATGAAAAACTTACCCAAAATGTCATTTTGGCGAGGAAAAAAAAATTCTATGTTTTGATATTATAATATATTATCTTGAATACTCCCCTGAAAACTCACTCTTTCCTTCTCTTCATTGGAAAGTTTAATCTATCAACTAATCCATTATATATATGAGAAAGGATGAAAGAATCACAGATTTTCTTTGTTTACATTTTCCTCTCACAGATGGGTAATAAGCGCAGTCAAGGAGTTATTAATTGTTCATTATTAGTTATTAGTGTAGCCAGCAGGACCAGGGAAGTGACCCTGTACTTGACACTGGTGAGACTGCTCCTCAAATACTGTGTCAGTTTTGAGCCCCTCACTGCAAGAAAGACATTGAGGTGCTGGAGCACGTCCAAAGAAGGGCAAGGAAGCTGGTGAGGGGTCTAGAGTCTTATGAGGAGTGGCTGAGGGAACTGGAGTTGTTTAGCCTGGAGATAAGGAGGCTGAGGGGAGTCCTTGTTGCTCTCTACAACTACCTGAAAGGAGGTTGTAGTGAGGTGGGGGGACGGTCTCTTCTCCCAAGGAACAAGCAATAGGACAAGAGGAAA
>KZ505636.1:2793962-2820789 GCA_002844005.1 Limosa lapponica baueri
GTTGGGATTTGATGATCTTTGAGGTCGATTCCAACACAAGTCATTCTATGATTCTATCATTCCATAGTGCAATCTCTTGCAAATCTCATAGTGCAATTACCTTGCTGGTAATTCTGCAGTGATTTATTCACCAATTCATTCTCAAGGATACATAAAAGGCAAGAGAAAACCCAAGTCATGACCTGTGATTGCAGTTAAATGTGAAATAACCACTAGATTACTCAGAAGTGACAAAGACTGTTGGGGAATATATGTATTCACTGTTTATCTGGAGAACTCCAGAATATAACAGTAGTAGCAGCAGGTCAAATCACAGCTGTTTATTCAGCTTCCCACACAAGCTTTACTGGCAGTGACCTGGTCTGGTTACATCATTCCTGATAATCAAACTCCTAGTTTAAAGCCAAGACAGGTATGTTGACAAAAGTCATAACAGACTCAGATAACCTCCTTCCATCGTAGTCCTTGAAATGGAATGATTGGACTTTTTTTCACAGATGGTAGTATAGAACATGTACAAGTATTATCAATCCTGAATTTCTTAACTCTTCTGTTTTGTATTGACAGTATCTATTTGACAGTTTCTATGTGAAATAGGAGAGTATATCCACTAACAGTAGAAACGTGGTTGATTCACATTTTCCAATTTTTATTTTAGCAAGTTATCTAAAACTTAGAGCTACTCTTATCTAAAACTTAGTTACTTTTTATTATTATTATTGTTATTAAATATGATTTGTAATGCACTAAATCACTTTTCTTCTACTTTTCCCCCTCCTTTTTAGATGGGAGAATATCCTAGGGCTCACATGTACAGCAATATCTTCCCCATTCTAACAGTCACATCTGTATTCATTGTATTTATCTCCGTTCTCACCATCTCTTCTAGTGGGAACACTGCATTGTCTGCTGGATGGAAACGAAAGATAAGAAAATAACAAAAACTCTCAGTCAGGAAATAAACCCAGTTATTTAGGACTCAATATTTCAAGGGAATTGTTTGTGGCTCCAGAGGAGCTTGCGTTTGACAAGTTTGAATTTTGCATTACAAAACATTTGCTAAGGAAAGAACGTTTTTCAACTCTGTACTAGAGGAGAGAGAAATGCAATGGACCTTAAAAACACTGGCATAGCTCATTCTCACACTCATATGGACACACCACAAATTTAATCTTTCACAATTTTCTCTTCAGTGCTTCATCTGCAGGAATACAGATTTTTCAGAGTTTGTTTTTTGTGAACCAGTCTAGGAATTTGTCTGACAGAGTCTCAGATCCATGTAGTGTAATGACTAAGTTACACGAGACGTTCTAGGAGAATTGCTGAGGTATCGGCAATTTTAAGACTAGAGCGTTAAGAACATGCATATGATTGATGTAGAAAAGACTTCTATGGATCCTTCTGGAGTAGGCTCTGGAAAACATTTCCCTCTGCTCTAACCATGTGGATTCACTTGTTCGATGTCTCCTAACAGCTGCTTGACCTGCTAAGTATGACCCAACACATGTAAGGCAAATTGAGATAACACATGTGGTGTTAGTCAACAAAGGTAAATGGGAGCTATGATACAGTATATAGTATATATATATAGTATATAGTATGTGGGATAAGAAGTGGAATAAGGATGTATGTGTGTGGTCCCAGTGTACAGATAGGTGGCAGGAAATACATAAGACACAGGTTTATCATCACAAAGGAGGAGACAATACACATTTTGTGCTTCTTCCATGTGTCTGGGAGGGCTACTGCTGGGGATGACACCTAATGGTGGTGGTTTATAGCTATAGTTCTGTTCCATGTACTTAATTTAATTTACATGCTGTCAGCTAGGAAGAAGAACACTTTATAGAATTATTGCTGTAGTTCTTTTTAGTTGTAGCAAATGATCTAATCTGTACTCTGTTCCACTATCTGTGAAATTGATTCTTTCTTTATACTTCTTATTTTCTTTTTTTTTTTTTTTTTATTAATTCAATTTAACTAAAGGGTGCATCTTTGCATTCTTAGTAATGAAATAAAAATTACAAGATAACTCAAAACCTGAAGTGGGGTCCTAAAATAAAGTTTATGTTACTTTGTAAATCAATCACTTGATGCAGATGACTTTTTAAAAATTCGACACTGTGTTGAAACAGATTTATATGCCAGTCACTACATCATGTTGCCATAAAAAAAAAGCTAAGACATAGTCAGTTTAAAAATGAAAGATGAAATTGTCATAACCAGTTTTTTGGTCAGTATTTGCACAGTCTTCAAATGAAGTTGTTTCAGTTACATTTTCATTGCTTTGATGATATTTGTACAGACAAGCTTATTGAGTTTCTCCAAAGCAAATTAAGAGGTTACATATGCACAAATTAACTTGTATCATGCATTATGTTGATTGACATAACCGAAGGGGTGAGGGGTTTTGAGACCTCTTATGAATGACTTCTCTTAGAGACTATAATCTGATAAAACATTACATAGTCAGAGTTAAACATGCATAGAGAAAACTGTGCCATGAACTTCAATCTCAGGCAAAAGGTCTAGGATGCAGGATGTTCTGAGTCAGTGGTAAATTTTTGATCCACCATTCACAGAAGCTAGCAATTTACTTCTGATCATTCCCAGTTCTGAAGATGCTTTGTCACAGCCATGCTCCCAGGGTGGACCACACACCCTGTCTCTGCCTTACCATGAATAGGTCCTAAAGTACAGGGAGAGGGACCAGGATACAAAGTCTATAGCTGATATTCACAGGTGAGGATGATATTGAAAAGGAACATTTTGTTTAAGTATTTTGCCTTAATGAGACCATTTTTGCCAAAATGTCTGGGAGTATGTAAACCACAATTTCCAGATGATCATCTCATCTTTTCTCTGAGAAACATCCCCTAAAAGATTAAAATCTTTCCTGCATTTTCTAGTAATTATAATTCAAAAACTTGATGCAATGTACCAAATAAGAAGGAAACCGAAAAATCACAACTCAGAAAATAATATATTAAAAAGCTGACAACATGTAAGTGTTCCATGAGTTCTAGAGACTTGGCTCATGATTTTTGAAGCCTTGTATTTGGTGAGACAGTAATTTTAAGTTTCCACAAATGTTCTGCTACTGCACCACTGGTGCAGCCGGAGTTGGCTGGAGAATCAATGCCATTCTAGAGAAAGCTTTTAAGCTTTGAAATGTATTATTTTTACTCCAAAGTAGTACAATGAGGAAACCTTCCTAGTGTTCTCAGAAAAATGGAGTTTTGTGAAAAATCTTGATGCATTCTCTCAAAACCTTCTGAAAAAAAACCATCTTGACACTGATTGCATTTTATGAATTTTTTTTAAACTTTAAAAAAAAAAAAACAAAAAACCAAACAACCTTAAGTAGCTGCATCTACATGGAAGTGCAAATTGTGACTTTTTTGAGTTTATGTTGTCAAAATAAACTTTTCTTACTCAGCAATGTAAGTGGCTTTTTCAAGTGAACTAATCCCTCTGTGACTCAAAACCAAGACTCATGGCACAAAAGTTTGAGTGCTGCTATTTTTTTAAGGTGAGTTAACAGGTTGAGCTGCCATGATTGAGATCATAAGTAAGAAAACCAGTTACAAACATCTTGGCAAAATAATGGCATAAATTTAAATAAATGCAATTATGTGAGAATTAAGAACATTCTGCAACTATTGCAAAAATGGGAAGGAATTACATTTTATTATGGCCTTTGTTTCCTGTAACTTTTTTCCTCAGCTCTGGTTTCCACTGCTCATTACATCTATATATATGAAATATCTTCTTGGACTGTTACAGTCAATTAAACAATTAAATGTTAAGACAAAGAAAAATGAAAATCATTCTCAGTTCTGAGCACAGGATTCTTCACTGGAGGGTAGGGAAAAAAATGTTCCCAGTGTTTGAAGAGCATAAGATAGTACCTGTAGTTCTTGTTGCTATTAATATGAAGGTAGCCAAGCAATATTTCTGAGATAAGGGAAAAAAATCATATCTGTAAACACATCTCTGCTGATTGCTTTTCCATTTTGTTCCTTACTAGTGCAACTCCTAAAACTGGTGTAGAAGGATCAGCATAACCTGACAAAGAAGAAAGTGGGAAACTGAAGAGGGCAGCAATGAGGTCTACCAATGAGGACACCCCTATGGTAAAAGACACTTTTCTCAGTAGCAAAAACTTGAAAGAATTTGCTTTGTGTTTGAAGCTTTTCCCTGTAGCTCCTTTTGAATGTCCCACTGCAATATGGAACTTTCTGAATGCACTGGAAAAATTAATGGGTTTCCATCAGTTGCACAGCAAAAGCATTCAACTACAGGACCCTGTCCTTTATGTTCTTTTTTATAAGACTGCCACAACCATGCAGGAATAAAGAGGCAGAAAAAGGCAAAATCACAATGTAGTGAAGAAAAAGAAGTATTAAAAAGTATTAATCTTTATTCTTTTGGGAAACAAAGAAAGCATCAGCAAATTTAAATTACACTGGAGAGATTACACTAATCTGAAGATATAAAATATCACATAGGCTTATTCATTATACTTACTGTTTAAAGAAAAATTTTTACAGGAAGATGCTTTTCAAATGGGCAGTGTTTCCCAATTATGTGGGCTCTAGTTGCAGTATCAGTTTGTCCTTTCAGTAGTAAAAATGTTAGTCTGGAACTTATAAAATCTGAATTATTATCCTTGTTTGCCATTGGCTTGTTGCACAATCGTGTGAAGTTTCTTTCCCCCCTCTGTGCCTCAATTGCTAATAGCAAACATTTCTATAGTTAAGTTTTTCTTAAGACCAATAAAGGAAAAGCATGAAGTATAGATGACATTGTATTAAATCCTACTGTTCTGCCATATCCAAAACATTTAAGTTTTGTCTGAATAATGCTTGAAAACAACAAACTCTATTTATGATGACCATATTTGTCTCAGTCATAGAAATTGCATCATTGAAAAGTTCAGCTGGACTTCACAAAATTTCCTTTGCTGATCCGTGTTCATCAGTAAGTATTTTCTGAATTCAATCATTGAAGTCAAAACAGCTAAGCCAATTTACACCAGTTTCTGTTCTTAATATTTTAGCTATGAGATTTCACTTGCCCCACAGCAGTTTTGATGACTAATACATCATTCCTAGGCTGAACAAATTATTTTTATGGCATATCTCTCTGGTTTATTTTTTTACATTATACACTTATTAAAACTTCTACTTCAAGTGGTAAATGCTAATATAGTTAAGCATATGTACATATACTTCCACATATGCAGAATGTTTTTTACCATTAGAGAACTCAGTCATGCATTATATTTTTTTAAAGTATTCTTTTGGTGGTTAAGCAGACCTTGAGGGTAAAATTTCTAAACATTGCATTAGAGGTGCAAGATTATTTTTTGATGGATTTTACATGCTTTTTCTCCAGTATTATATGTTAAATATTTGTGCAACAGAATTTATTTGCTAAATAAACTGCACGTAACAAAACATGTATTTTGAGTTGATATTAATATTCTTTGCAACATGATAATAGTATTGTAACACAAAACCCAAAAAAGCAGCAGAATTTCCATCGTAGGTTCTTGTTTCTTTTTTAATTGTCTCATTATCCAACAGCACTTGAAACATCTAAGTACATGTGTCTTGAATGCAGAGGAACTGATTCGGCCTAAATTCACTCTCAGTTGAGATAATGTCTTCTTTAACAGATTCCCAAAGTAGAAAGTTACTTGCACAATGTGCCTAACCTGTTGTATTAAGGCAATTAGGAGATAAAAGATAGAATTCAGGTGATCATTTATTTGGCAGAGAAGGAGGAACAGTAGTGGCAGCAGAGATGAAAAAGGGTATGCTGGATTCAATAGCCCACAGGAGCTACACTTCTCTACTACAGAACAGGCAGTTATGGGCTGCAGCATAGGATTTTGTGTGTCTGTCTCATGTGAACTGTGATTTCTCCTGCTACTTAGATAAGAATCATATTAACCATCAGTCTCTGGGGTGTAATACTGGGGAAATAGTTCTGAATGACATTTAAATTATATGGTTTTTTATCAGGAATAGAAATTATTTTAATATCCCAAAGAAAATTTCCAGTAATCCTGTTCACATTGAAATGAACCATATTGGCTCTGAAAAAAAGAGATATAGCAGGATTTGAAACATATGAATAATGTTTTGGACAAAACTGAGAATCAGTCTGAAATAAAGAAGATTGTTCATCTTCCAAATAATACTATCTTAAATTTCTACAGTTGCTGTGGTTATTTTAGAGCTGATTTTGATTCAAAGTTCTACTAGGTTTGTTCAGTTGGTTTCTGAAGTCACTGGTCAAGAAGATCCAGTGGAATTTCAGGATTTTCTCATATCTGCTTTGAATGACACATTTGAGTTGCTCTGTAAGAGGTTCTGAACATACCTGAGCTAAATCATAATTTTTTTAATAGTTAAATACTCCCATCTATTTTCATTCCTCTTCTGTTGTCCGTTTTCCTAGAGGATGAAGCTGAACTGATAAAATCAGTTGGAGAACACCTGGACACTTATGGCTTGTGTGATAAATTCTGTGATAAATTCAGTTCATCTTCATGTGAACAAAAATCAATACTAGTTTTGTCTAAAGTGTTCTGGAAGAAAAAAGAAAAAACGGGATTGTTAACCAAGTTTCTGATAAAATGTGCGTCATTAACTTGCTAAAATCAACAAGAATGGAAATAAACTTATGTGCTCTGTTTATTATAAAGTTTAAAAAGGTTATGTATATTATTCTTGTTAGTCAATGACCCTTGCATGCTTCACAGACAATATGCTGCAGTGTGTAATATTAAGTCTCATTATGAAAACAAATAAAGCACTTTACTGAAATCAATGACTTTGCATTATCTATTATCACGAAAAGTGTTACTGCAGTAAGCTAAATAATAAAATGTAGACTACTGAATAAAATAATGCCTCAAAAAATCTACTTAAAGCTTTATTTCTTTATTGAAAAGAAAAGGAAGTTCTTTTGTGCATATGTACAGTGTTGAAGTGCGAAAAGACATAAAGTACGTTATGGCAAAGAAATTACTAAGAAAAATATGGAAAACAAGTAAAATAATGAATAAATTAGCTTTCATAGCAATAATCATTGACTCCCCAAATAACCATGTTCCTTTTAATAGCTAAATATTACCAGTGTCCTACAAAAAGAATAATGAAAGCATAGGAAAAATTCAATATCACAGTCTTCAGCATGTAGGTAGGTTTCATTCCACCTACCCTCAGGCCTTGTCAATGTTTACAGCTAACATGTTCTTCCTGCGTTCCTTTAAAATCAGTAGAGAGAAAAACACACACTTTTAGAGTACATTTATCTGACGTATTTTAGACATCTGTTTTAAAGTTAGAAGAATTGTCATTGTCCTCCATGGACTATGAAGATATTTTAGGCTGACTAACCTACTGTGATATAGGCAGATATATATGTTATAGAGAATATGAAAGATGCCATTTTGTTTTGAAATTCCATGGAATAAAAGCATTCCTATGACAAGCAGTAAGCATAAAGAAATATATTTAACATTAAACACCAACTGCAACTGCAACACTATGCATTACGGCACTTTAGGAATTATTCAAAGAAATTAGCATTTACGTGAAATTTGCAAACTTGACTCTAAAGATCTGACATTGAGGCAATATCAGCCAATTAGGCTGACACTAGACCTAGTGGATCAGCAGTTGTAATTCTGTGCAATTATGTAAAAGTCACAGCTGTTCACACATTGACGATATCTTAGCTCATCTCAGAATTAATTATTTAACTAAGAAGGAGTGAGACAACAACATTCACTCCAAACTTCTTGTACAAAGGCAAGCAGATCTTACAAAGAAACAAAGGAAGTTTCTGGACTGTAAATTTTGATCATCTTTTGGTAGCTGTGTAGATCTGGTGAATTAGGAACAGGGGTTGTCTTTCCCAGGAGAGTGGATTCTTGAGTTTTCTGTCTTACTTATCCAGGCTAACTGTCTTTCTCCTATCAATTTCTCCTAATTTTGAGAGAGTGCATAGGGAAAATAGAGGAAGAATGCTTTTCCTGCCTTCCCCAAAGCCTTCAAACAGTGATACCATAATGCAAGCAGCTGATCTATTGAGATATCCTTTGAAGCCACAGGTGCTCTCTCTCTCTCTTCCCAAAGCAAACAACAACACAGAACTGTCCTTTCTTACTCTGTGGAGGATCTTGTATATCAAAGCTTCACATCTCCTTTTCTGAATCAAAATGGTCTGCCCTGAGCGGAGTTGTTAGGTCGAGTGGTTCCTTTAAAATACCTTCTGTTGTCAGTTTGATGAGTTATCCGCATCTGTTGCCTAACTCCATAATATAAAGTCCATGATCCAGGACCAGAGCAGAATTTACGTGGAGAGTCATAGTTATTTCTTTACTCTTTGCCACTTTGGCTGCTTATATGATTCACATGCCAAGATATTTCCCTCATAATTTTCAACATACTATATTTCCATATATCATAGTTTGCTTCTCAGATACAGTCTAATCCCCTTTAAATAGAGTTTCACGACTAATACTCAGAAAGCCTGCATCTTCACATAACTGGTAGCAATGGAAGAAGGCTTTCTTGTGATTTGATCAGACAAAAGAAAAAGAAAAGAAGTCTTGTATGAGGATGTATGGTGATATCCCTTTCTTTGAAATTCTGTCAAAAGGAGTTTAGTACCAAAATACTTTTGTGATGATTATAAAACAATCTAATCATCTCTAATCACATTAATTTTGCAAATCAAAGGTTTGGAACCAACTTTTTGACCATCCCAGTTCTCAGATCCCAGAGAGGGAATAGGTAACATCCTGTAAAACAGAAAAATATTTCAGTTTTTCTGAAGTTATTGGGGGTGTGTATGTTATTTGTTTGTTTGGGGTTTTTTTGGTGGTTTTTGTTGTTTGGGGTTTTTTACCTATTGACTTATACCATTAAACTGCTTGTCTATATTTCCAAGGAATCTTCAAGCTTGTCTTGATTTTGGTATGATTTCTGCTGAAAGGTAAAGATAGTTAATCACAGTTTTGTGTTTTGTTTCATCAGTTCTAACATGAGGGATCAATATCCCAAGGTCACAAATATATGTGACAATACTGAGATCTCAATGGGTGCCTGTCACTTTCTCTATGAACTTACGTCCTGGGTTGAGAGACACAGGACTAACTTTTCTTCTAATGCTGGGGAAAACTGCACTTTTAGAAGACTCTAGTGTCTGAATTTGTGAAAATATTTACTTTATAGCCAGCTTGAATCCCAAAGACCATGGGATTCAAGATATTAGTGCTTTTGAGCCTTGCCAGGTACAGGGACGAGGAAGAGCAAGGCCTGGGCACTTGACCCAGGCAGGCCAACAGGATTATTTCGTACCATGAACGCACATTCAATATAAATTAGAAAACTTTGCTGCGTAGCTCTCTCTCCCTTGATGGCGGCGGTCCAGAGAACTCCTTGCCCCGGTGCCGGAACCCTGAGGCCTTCCCTTCCTCCTGAAGCCATTGCACTCACAGTGTCCGACATTTGCTGTCCACTGCTGGGAGTGCACAGCTTCCTGCTGATAGAATTGGCTGAGTATAACTCTTGTATATCTTATATCAGTATCGGGATTAATACTGGTTCTTTAGTATTATTGTTAATTATTTAGTCTTAGTCTATTAAGTCTATTTATATTTCAACCCTTGTGCTTCTTTGTGTTCCCTGATTCCCCTTTCTGGGTGGGGAGGGGTCATCAGGTGATAGAATAATTGTCTACATGAAAATAAATTGATAGAATAATTGTCTACATGACAATAAATTGTTATGGGTTTTCTCAAACCATAAAAACTTATTAATGCAAAACTGTCTTTAATTAGCTCTAAATAAAGAGAATAACAGAAACAATACTTGCTAGTCCTGATCTCTTTGAAAGGCCAAGAACAAAATTGGATTCTTCATTTGGAAGGCAATGAGAGCTTTAAAATTCAAATGAATAATGTGTGAAGTGAATAATTTTGGCAAATATGTAACACTTAAAAATTTTTGTTCAGTTTAGGGCACAAGCAACTTTGTTAGTTTAGAACAAGTATCTATATAAAGTCTGAAGAGGTATTTGAACTTTGTTAGCTGTATACTGAGAATATATAATTTGAAACTGAAGCTTAAACTATAGGAAATTTCCTTGGCACACTTGCACTTAAATGAGGGTTTATAATTTACACACAGCACAACTACATTTTTAATAGGTAAAAGGCACATTAATCATTCAAGTGCTAGAGCATCCTTAGAAGAGTCACATTGCTATGCGTCAATGTAAGGACTATTTATAGGCACACTGATTGTTTTAATTTCAGAGTGAACATAAATTCTACCAATTTAACCAAGTATTTAATAATTTAGACAATCACCCACCAATAAAAAATAATATGTTTTTATTTCCTTGACAAACAGGCTGACCTTTAAAATGAGAAGAAATCTCTCTTTTATAGCTGCTGGATGAGAAGATTTTAGCATTTGATTCTGTCTCAAGCATTTTCATTTAATTCTTTTTCCTGTGTTCTTGAAGAACTCTGCTCTGTTCCTGCTACCCTACATTTGACACAGACAACACATTATAATTTAACTCATATGTATCTTGAAAGGATGTAGATAACAATCCTAAACTAATTCTAATATGTTTAAAGTAACATATCAGCTTACAACTGTTATCACAGATCTGAAACAGGCAGCAAAGGGGACAGTTTCGTTACATACAGCTAGGCATGTTCTTCTGTGCCATCAAGGGATACCAAAATGTGTGCACTTAGGAGCACGCTTTTGGGATTACTGCAGAAACTTTGTTATGGTTTTTCATCTGCATAGTACAAATAACTCATACTTTATGTTTCCCAGGGAGAAATTTAGGGGTGAGGTAACCTCAAGAACAGAAGCACAGGAATCATCATCAACAACAAAAAAAAAACCAAAACAAAACCAGAATTTGCTTCCTGAATGGGATAGGTATACTGAGTAGGTTGTGATCTGTGTTCTGTGAAACACACACACACAATCACAGCCACTGTACAGAACAAACTCATATCAGTCAAGGCTTCTGGTCCAGCTGTGACCAGTATCCACAGACTCAAGGGAATAAGATACTTGCTGCACCTTGTCAAGGTGCCTGAGATCTGGCTGGTAGTCCACCTGGCTTTATACATAGTAATTTCACACTGGGCTCAGCTTTTGGCATGGCAGCTTTGAATCTGTTCCCCCAAAGGGAACAAAAGAACAAAAGAGGCTATTGTTTTCACTCTTTCTTCTTAATTTGGTGGGTTATAAAACTTGACGGTGGCCTTGCTGATCATATTACCCCCCAGGCCAACTAGCTTTTACCTAGATTAGTACTAGTTTCTGGCTTCCTGCTGTAAATATAAGTATGTAAAGTTGTTAAGAGTGTTTTTTTGGTTCTTTCTCATGAAAACCTAAAACACTACAGCAGAGCAGATGTACTCCAGAGCCTTTGACCAAGCTTCTGCATAACTATTTCTGTGCTTTGGGGTTTTTTTCCAGCAAGTTAGAAATGAGCAGATAGAGCCAAAATCTCACCAATCTGAGCACTGATTTTGGGTAGTCTTCACCCAATGATATATATTTTAAGTTAAGAACTATCCAAAACATGGGACTGGCCAACAATCAATGTTTAAGATATGTTCACAAGTTCTTTTAGGTTGTGTATTGTAAAAAAAATTCAAAGATATTCTGCAGTTCAAAGATGAAAATGAACACGCAAAGGTTAAATGTCATCAAGCTCTCTACTAAATTCAGTTACTGGATATGTCTTTGAACCAGCATCCTATGTTTGAAATATCTGTAGTGACAGTGAAATTCCTCTCAGCTATAGTATCAATGCAATCAGTCTTTGCACCCCAAATTCTGCCTTTGTGTTTAAAAGCAGAGGATAGCTTCTTTTGCTGTAAGAGTGAAGAAAATGTTAGTGAAAAAAACATGAAATAAAACCTTCTTCCTCCCATCGTTCCACTACAGTATTTACTCTTTTTTTGTTTGCTCTGGTTGTCATAATTCTGGGTGGGGCTGTTTGAGATTTACAGGTCTTTGAGTATAAGCTCTCCAGCTCTATTCATTTTAACTTAAATTTGAGCCTAGCTAAGTGTGAGACTTCTATCTGCACCAAAGCTGTCATGTGCCAGTCTTGAATTCAGTTTTCTTCTATGGTAGATTATTTTAAATATACCATTTTAATAATGATTTAAATTTCTTATTTTAATTATTATTATATTATTGCTACTTTATTAATTATTAAGATCATTCATTTTAATTGTAAATTTCATTTATTTTCTTCCCAAAGACAGTTTCAGTTTTCATAAACATTAATCCAAATATACCTTTTACCATAAACCTAGAATTTCTGTTTTAGTAACCTAAAAAATACAAGACAATAATTTGCTTAAAAAAAGGAAGAAAAAAAAGGAAATATGCAGAAGGAACATACATTGGGTCAGATTCTTACTATACACTTCAGAAGTAACTTTACTGTAATCCAACCTACCCCTTTTGGAAGTCATCTCGTTTCTTGCCTGAAGCTAGGAAGGAATCAGGTGGCTCCTGTTAAGAGTTTGTCTGATAAATTTAGTGGCCTTCTACAATGATGTTACAACACTGGTGGGTAAGGGAAGAGCAGCTGATATCATCTACCTGGACTTGTGCAAACCATTTGACACTGTCCCACATGACACCCTTGTCTCCAAGTTGGAGAGACACAGATTTGATGGATGGACCACTTGGTGCATAAGGAGTTGGCTGTATGGCAGCACTCAAAGGGTTGTGATCAATGGCTCAATGTCCAAGTGGAAACCAATGACAAGTAGCATTCCTCAGTGGTCAGTACTGGGACCAGCGCTGTTTAACATCTTGGTCAGTGACATGGACAGTGTGTCGAGTGCACTCTCAGCAAGTTTGCTGACAACACCAAGCAGCGTGGAGTGGCTGATGTGCTGGCGAGAAGGGATGTCATCCAGGGGAACCTTGACAGGCTTGAGAGGTGGGCCTATGGGCATATGGGTCAGTACAATCCCAAGCACAAATACAGGCTGGGCGAAGAGCAGCCCTGAGGAGAAAGACTTGGGGATGCTGGTAGATGAGAAGCTCAACATGGGCTGGCAAAGCATGCTTGCAGCTCAGAAAGGCAACCACATCCTGGGTTCCATCAAAAGAAGCATGGTCAGCAGGTTGAGGGAGGTGATTCTGTCCTGATAGGAGCACATATTCTATGAAGACAGGCTGAAAGAGTTGGGTTTGCTCAGTATGGAGAAGAGAAGACTCTGGGTACACCTCATAGCAGCCTTCCAATACCTAAAGGGGGCCTACAGGAGAGATGGAGAGGGACTCTTTATCAGGGAGCGCAGTGATAGGACAAGGCGTAATGGTTTTAAACTGCAAGAGGATAGATTTAGATCAGATAGTAGGAAGAAATTTTTTACTCTGAGGGTGGTGAGGCACTGGAATAGTTTGGCCAGGGAAGTTGTGGATGCCCCATCCCTGGAGCTGTTTAAGGCCAGGTTGGATGGGGCTTTGAGCAACCTAATCTAGTGGGTGGTGTCCTTGTCTATGGCAGGGGGATTTGAACTAGGTGATCTTTAAGGCCCCTTCCAACTCTAACCATTCTATGACTTTATGGCCTGCAATATAGTTGTTTATTTAGTGATTATATGATACATTTTGATATGCTTAAGGAGAGTCAAGGGGAAAAGTTTCATTGTCATAACCATATCTTATTTAAACAGATGTACAAATAAAAGGATGAATGAGGGAATAATTTCATTTTCTTATATTCTAACTTCGTGACTGTTAGGATAAGAAAATATTATTCTTTATACCCCAAAAAATTGGTTGACTAATTCTTAATTAAAAATGTAGCATCTTGATGCTGTAACCAACCAGATGTTCTCAACCTGATATTTCAGAAGACACCATCAAATATAGTCACGAGTACATATATATAATGCCAACAAAACATAAAACTGATGCACAAAATAAAGTGAATATTAATGTGTCTTTGAACATATATGACAGCATGATAGGATGAATGAGTTGAAATGGAAGAGAGACAAATTCAGTTGAGAAATACAGTGTATACTTATAACAAAGAGTATAATTAACCTTTGGGAAATGTACCTAGAGAGCTAGAGGACTTTTCATTATGTGAAATTTTAAAACGGAAATTGGTTGAAGATTAGTTGTGTTTTTAAGTACCATACTATACCTGTATCAGAAATTAGGGTCACAGTGTAAGAATTAATGAACGTTATTCTTTTGTCTGTTTTATGCAGTAGATCAGAATACAGGGTATACTTCTGTCTGATTCTGACTAAACATTTAGGTAGCTGATGATTATTTCATAAGTATCTCCAATTCCAGTTTTCCGAACTCTCTTCACAAGCTTTTTCACCAGAATTTGAGTCATTTAGGTTCTACAGAAACATGTCAGAATCCTGTAGCATCAAACATTCCATGGTTTGAGTTTGGCTTTTTTAAATAACATTCTTTTAATGAAGTAGATATACATTTTGATGTAAATTCAGCCAAAGAAATCTAGCAGTCTTTTAATGCATAGCATATTTGTCAATGATTGTATTTGTTGGTGAGAAGGTCCTTGGTCCCAACCTCAGATTTTCTTCTGTTGTTTTTTTGAGTCTTAAGAACATTCAAGAGCTTTGACTACTACACTGTCATACACGAAACTGTAAGAAAAACAGCTAGAAGACCATCATCTTCTACTCAGTATTTTGAAAACCAAACCATGGAGTAGCTACTGTTTTACCATTGTCTAAGACCCTTTTCCGGAATATCATCTTTGATTCATTATTTTTCTCTAAAATAAAAGAGGAATTCGAGATGCCAACTTCAATTTTACTTTTCAAAATGCTGATCAAAACAAGAACTACTATTTGCCTATACCAAGTGAATGGCTTGGTTAAAAGCTGGTTATATAAACCCAAACATTGCTAGGTAGGAAGGCCAGAATTTCAAACAGAACTACAGGAGAATACTAATTACAAGAATGATATATTGCAGGGATCAGTAGTAGCAAGGTACAAGAAGAACGATAATGGCAAATATCAATATAGAAATACTAGATCCTCTTTAAAATCCATGTGGAGAGACAATTGTATTTGATGTTAGACACGTGCTGTTTGACAGTGTTTCTTTTTTAGGTGTGGGGTAGGGGTTAAGGGATGAAAACCAGCATGCCTTTAACATCATTTGCATTGAAAAGAATGCACCTGACTTTTGTTAGTGTAATAATTTACTTGTTTGTTAAGTATTCTAAATTTGTGGTCCTAGTGCACATAAAAAAGACATCACATTTTTAAGCAAATTATACCCACCAGCAAATAGATAAAGAATCTGTTATAAAATTACATGTGTAATGTAATTCAGATTAGATCTGAAAATGACAAGGAAATATTGTATTTAGCATTTATTTGTGTCTACAGTAGCAAACTATAATTAGTACTGGATTCTTAAGACTAGTTTAGTGACTTGTACTGGTCAGGACTATTACAGGACAGTAACTGTAGTGCTATGAGGTAAACCAGCCTTTCCTCTGTGCAGCTGGAGCTGTGCTAACCCATTGAAGTTGGACTCTTCCTAGGCTTAGACTTACAAGAATAGCAATCTGTTGACAAAGATAAAAAGGAAAAGCTACTACTAGACTACAACACACAATAAATTCTTCCTAAATATTTCCGGAGAATGGAAGGAAACACACTTAAAGTGCTGTGACAATATACAATAACAATTGTGCTAATTGCAAAACAGGAAGTAATATTGCTAATGTGTTGCTTTCAAGATCAGCAGTGCCAACTTTTCAGCTACTCTCTTTAATTATGTCTCAGGCTACTATGGGCAATACTCACACTTAACCAAAAGAAATGACAAAACTAGACAATATTATTTACTAGTAATTCCTAAGTATAAGGCTAAAAGTCTTCATTCTTTTCAACAGGAAAAAAATGAAATTTTTAATCACTTTTGGTTTAGAACGTGGTTTGAATATATATTCAGACTTGCTTTTATGTTCAAATGTATCTTTCTTTTTTTCATGGGTAGTTACATTTTGGGATTTATTTTTTTTGTATTTATTTGCTTCAGGTCCAGGCTAAAGCTCGGGAGTTCAAAAAGAAGAACAAAATATTTTTATTGTTATTGAATCCCATAGATGCTTTAGCATTTGGTGCAGAAGAACCTATAAGAAACTGCACTTTACTAGAAATCTAATCAGCATTTAAAAAAATCTCGGTTTTACAATGTCTTCTAAGGAAAACCTTCATTTAAAATATTGTTTAATAGTTGCTATGCTGATTTCAGGATGTAAAATATAATAAACTACTGGTTCCAGGAATAAACTTCTGGATTTTGTTTAGTGTTTTTATGAGTGTTATAGTTCAAGATGCTCAACCTATGAAGAGTATAGAATAATAGAAATCAAAGCTCTATCTGCTGCTTAATGCTTTTCCCCAGGCAAGTGAAAGGTCATAGCACTACTTTTTACAGCCTTCTGATTTCTAAGTCACACGACATCCGTTTGGTTCTGCTTTTTTGTGTTTTGTTTTGGGTTTTTTTATATATATTTTTTAATTTCTTCTGAGTATGCCTGATAGCCCTACATATTCAAATGAGAACACTGATATTCTATACTGTTTATGAACAGAGCTGGTAATTGTTACTTGTGTCTATGGTTGACAAATACTTTCTATAACTATACCCTGAAATGTGACTGAATAGCTGATCAAATCTTAGTGGTTTTTCAAAACCAGGCCCTAGCTTTTGCAAGAAACTGTATCATGACTCAGTAATCCCACATTTATCAAGATCCTCTCAAAAAAAAGTTATTTTTTTTCTCCCTACTCCATTATTCCTATAGTCTGTTTTAGAACCCAGACTATTCTTGTAACTACATGTAGCTTTGCCCAGTCTCTAGCCATTTGGCTGATGTTTTACATGGTAAATGTTTCCCTCAAGCTAACTATTTTTCGAGAAGTTTCAGCTAAAATAGTTCAGCTCTTTCCAGGAAGGGCTAGTGAAAAATATATTGCTTTACCCACCCATATTCATAAGACGTAATTCTGATTACTTCTTTCCTAGTTCTGGATTGGAAGCATAAAACCATTCAGATTATCCTATCCACCGTTAGTAAACACTATTTTACTGAGGAATTTTGAAGTGAAGTATCAAGGTGCGAAAAGATTACCATTCCATAAAAAACAGTAAAACCAAACAATACTTCCCTTCCCTTCCCAGAAATATGTCAAATATAAGCAGCTTGTATCTAGACTAGGAAAAACTCAAGGTCGGTTTTTGTAAAAAAAAGTCAACTCATAGACGGTGGCATAGGGAGCTAATAGCACTGAAGAATTTGGTTGCCTTCTTTCAAAAGGATGATAACAGAGCTGCTGTAGAAATTATCTAGAGCATTTTTATTTTTTCTGTTATCTTTTCTTCTTCCCTCTACTTTGACCTGAAAAAAAAAAACCTGCATAAACTGTGTGTTGAATTAGGAATTCCATCACACAGTGTTCAGTGACTGGAATTTGAATAAGAACGAGCTCAGCCTTTCTGTTTAAAGGGGATTTTTGTGTGTTTTGTTTTGTTTGTTTGTGGTTTGGTTTGGTTTGGTGTGGTGTCGTGTGGTTTTTTTAATCATTTGGAAGTGATAGAGTTATTGAACAGTTTTCTCAGCATTTGTTTTAGGATAAATCACATACCCGGATAGAATCTGTTTTCCAGGTATCTTCACATGCAATTAAACACACAAACCAAAATGAATAGCCTTATTTGAGGACCAATACACAGCTAGTTCTGATTACATATTTCTCCTGAATGGCACATCCGTGCAAATATTTAGATTTACTGTACTATCCCATTGTCACAAGGCCTTACTACCTACTCATGTACCACATGTTGTCTACCAGGACCTTCAAGCCTCCTTTATACAAAACTCCTTCCTAACCAGTTGTTCCCCAGCAGGTACTGTCACATGGGATTGTTTTGCCCAGATCTTAGCATTTGTCTTTGCAAGAATTTATGTTTAGCAAGCAACTTTCCCAACCTGTTAAGATCCTTGTAAGAAGCAGCCTTGCCCTCCAGCATATCAAATGTTACCCAGTTTGGTATCAGCTGGGAGTTTTCAAAAGGTGCCTTCTGTCCCATCGCCTAGGTCATTATTGAAGAGATTTAACAGCATCAACACCCTGAGCAATGCCAATGATGATTGGACATCAGCTAATCTTCTGCAGCTCATCACAATCTTCTCAGGTAAGATGTAAAGTCAACTTTTCACACACCATTCTTAGTTTTTCTATCAAAACCACATCTCTATAGTTTGATTGCAAGGGTACTCTGAAACCACAGGTAGAAAGTCTTGCCGACTTGAGAATAAATAACATCTACAGTACTTACCTCTTGCATTGAAGCAGTTGTCTCATCAGAAAAGGCAAAGCACCTGATCAGTCTTGGGGATGTAATTTACTAGAAGGGCAGCAAAATTAATGCACGTTACATATGGCAAATCTAATTATCATTTATGTCTTCAAAGTTTCCCTTATATAACCAGAAAAAGAATTATTCCTGTAATATTACCTTACAATAGTCATTATAATTTATCATCTGGTACAAGGACATTTATTTGACTCCCATATGTCAGTTCAAGACAATGTAAGGAACCTGCTCCGAAAAAGATAAAGGAATGCATACAACTAAGTTTAGAAACACTTTAAAAAAAACATTCAGATGGAACTCCTCAGATTAATTTAAAAAAGCATAGATATTACCCGAAAGAAATATATAAATATAAACAATGTGATCTAGAAAATACATTTAATTTTGCACACATGATGTTTAATTTTATAGTCTGTTCTCTAGTGTTGTTTTGACTAATATAAATTAGCATTTGCAGTGATGGTGCCAAGGCAGTGTTTGAGGCATTCTAGCACAGATTATACCCAGAAGGTTATAGAGACATGACTGGACTTGGTTTGGCTATTCAGTGTCCAATGTTATCCTAACAAGCTTTGTACACTTTATAAATGCTTTATTGTTTGACTCCAGATCATGCAACGCTGTTATGTACATTCAGTGAAAGTATTCTTTACTTTACTGCAGACTTTTTGAACCAATAGGATTTCATTCTAAGATTAGAGTGGTATCACTCATGACACAGTAGTGGCCCAGGACAAAATGTTGTAGTTCGGATGCCGCAGCCTCAGGGGCAGACAGCTGCCCCAACCCCTGCTTTGTTTCGTAGCAGAGGCATAGACAGCAATTGCAGCCTCTGAACTTCTGGAGGGCAAAAAAAAAGGTGACCTTTAAAGCTCATCCAGTTGAACCTCCCTGCAATCAGCAGGGACATCTTCAAATAGACCAAGGTGATCAGAGCCCCATCCAACATCACCTTGAATGCTTCAAGGGCTGGGGGATCTACCACCCCTCTGGGCAGCCTAGTCCAGTGTATCAAGACCCTCATGGTAAAAAATTTCTTCCTTATATCTAGTCCAAATCTACCCTCTTTTACTTTAAAACCATTACTCCTTTTCGTATCGCCCTGCTAAAATGTTGATCCCCATCTTTCTTATAAGTCCCCTTTAAGTACTGAAAGGCCTCAATAAGGCCTTCCCAGAGCCTTCTCTTCTTGTTGCTGGCTCCTGTCCAGTTTTTAATCCACCAGTACCCCTACGTCTTTCTCGGCAGGGCTATTTTCAATTCCTTCATCCCCCAGCCTGTATTGATACTGGGGGTTGCCCTGACACAGGTGCAGGACCCTGCACTTGTCCTTGTTGACCCTCATGAGGTTCACAGGGGCCCATTTCTCAAGCTTGTCTAAGTCCCTCTAGATGGTACCCTGTCCCTCAGACTTGTCAACTGGACAACTCAGCTTGGTGTCATCTGCAAAGTTACTAAGGGTGCACTTGATCTTGCTGTCTATATCATTGATGAAGATATTAAACAGTACTGGTCCCCATATGGACTCCAGAGGGATAGTACTTGTTACTGATCTGCATCTGGACATTGAACTATTGATCACTACCCTCTGGATGTGATCATCCAACCAATTCCTCACTCACCAAACAGTTCACCCATCAAATCCATGTCTCTCCAAATTAGAGAGAAGGATGTTTGTGGGGCCTTACAGAAGACCAGATAGACAACATATGTAGCTCTTCCTCTGTCCACTGATGTAGTCACTCCATCACAGAAGGCCACTAGGTTGGTCAGGCAGGACTTACCCTTAGTGAAGCCATGCTGGTTGTCTCAAATAACCTCCTTGTCCTCCATGTGCCTTAGCATAGCTTCTAGGAGGATCTGATCCATGATATCCCAGGCACAGCGGTGAGGCTGACAGGTCGGTAGTAGACCTCTGTTCCTTATATGACAAAATTATATATGTTGATCTGATTTCTTCTTTCTCTATGAGTTGTTGCATCATATTACTATGAATCAGGTGTGTTGAGCTTTTAACCTGCATTTGGCTGAGAATCTCAATTGTTAGTTATTCTTCAAAAATACTGGATAAAAGCTGCAGGATTTTTTTTAATGAAGAGTTATATAAATGTATGATCATTCCTATTTTTAACAATGTTAGAAATGATAAGAAATGGTAATTTCCTCTCTCTCCATTACTAATTTACTTAGGTGACTATACCTTTATAAAAATTATTAAGTACTGACCAGTATTCTAAAACCAATATTAAAATCAGAGGTGCTAGTAGTTTTCTTTGTTATATCGTTTCCTTCTGATCTTCCGAGTCCATTGTTGAATATTGTGAAAATTCAGTGTTATTTTTCTAAAGTAAAAATGTTGTTGAACAAAATAATGTTTTCCTACCAAACTACCACATGAAGTTTCTCATGTTTCGTAAAAGGGCCTATGTGACTTATATGCCTTATTTACTGAGAGATCAGTCTGAAGTGTTCTTGATGACAACTTGAATTAACTGAAGTGGAACTGTTCCTCACAACAATTGTCCTCAAGACTGCTCAGAGGGTGGGTTTTTTTCAGTTTCTGAGTATGTTGCTAAGTTGGTAGAAAATAGAGAAATTTCCTGATCAAGTACAATAAGATTCTAAATGGTTTCTGAAAGCCAGTGACTTGAACAAAATTATTTGAAAAATACAAATATCAAATACTACTGTGATCTGTTTTGAACTGTTGTCTTTTCAAGGTCAAGTCTCCTGAAGACAAACATTCAAAGTTGAAAGTAGTTGCTAATGGATATGTCCCTTTACCTAAACTATAGCTGTAGCTAATTCAGAAATAAAGATATATAGTTTCTCCATGTTTACCAATTATTTCGTGATCATACAACTATTGTATCTATAGACATTGCCTAGCAGTTAAACATTCATTCAAGAGAGATTTTATACATTCTAAGAAGAGACCTGCAACTGCTGGTGATTCTGCTGATAGCCAAGGTATTTAGAATGGGAGATGTTTATCTTGCTTAACATCTCTCACAAAGTAGTGGACTCAGTCTTCTGTATAACTCAGATAAGATTCCCATATCAAGATTTTAAAAAGTGACTGATTATTTTGGATGCCTCCATTTTTAGATGGGCACTTGTAGTAAATTCTTCCCTCCCCTTTCCCCCTGTTTATTTTGTTTTCTTGTTTTTCAGGAACTGCTGAGCAATCTTTCTCTGAAGGTCAAGAGAGAGGTTCAAAGCTTCAGATCAGAATCTGGAAACTTGCTACTAAATTCTCAGGATGCTAGTTAAAAAGAGTTATAAGTAATTTTAGTTTTAAAAGAAAAAGTGAGAGAAAGAAACCTTTAGATTGTGCAGGGAATCAAAAGTTTAACACATAGAATAACAAGTAAAAGGAAGTTAAAAAGTATACTTAAAGGAAAAAATATAATGCAAACTAGATGCTAAATTACAGATCTGCTGATAACTTGGAGAAACATATAGGTAAACTACTGCAGGCAGAGAGTGGGATTAAACATTAAGAAATGAGTGATTATGATCATCTTGAATTTCAGCATTCAGATGGGAATTTACCATGGTGTATGTCAATGGTTAAGGAATGTCTGGATCCTGATATTGTTCTGGCTACAAGTGAACCTCTGAATGAAGAACCCAATCAAGTTTCTTGTTTTCAAAAGTTCCCCAAATGTGATTCAATCCCAGTGCTCAAAGAATTTTAGGAGATAAAATGTCTTATCTCCACCTGTATTATCACTAGGTCATTTTTCCACTTTGATGGGGGGAAAAAACTAAACAAGCAAGCAAAGAAAAACCATTCAAACAAACTTTTTTAGCCACACTGTGTAAACGGTTTTACCACTGCCCTTTTTATTTAGTAATTTTTAACGTATTGCAAAAGTGTTTACATAGTCCAGTCCAAACTTTCAGGATCTGAATGTGAGTTATGGGACATGGAGGGAAACAGAGATCTTCAAGGAGAAAATAGCTTACAGAAGTGCCTGATTCTGGTCCAACCTTTTCAACTACAGAAGCACTTCTGTAGTGGAAAAGGGAAAAAAATTATTTTGCTATATTTGATCTCCAATCCAGTAAAAATTCAACAGGAAAAGAATACATGCAAAACTATTTCAGCAGGTCCAAAATTTAGTAATTTTCTTCGAGGACTGTGGTCACGGTGTCTGTGGAAACTAATTTTAGCCTAAAAGAATTGAACTGCTACAGAGAGAAAGAATCTGTCATTTAAGAGAATGATTCAGAATTCAAAATTACTGTGAGTGCCTTGAGTTATTCTCTGAGGAATATCTCTCTAAGGAGTAGAGAAAACCTTGGAAGACTTATCTCCCTAAACTAAATTTAGTTTTTTATTTCTTTCCACTGGGAATGTCCTTAATATCAACAAAAGTATAAACTATTGATTAAACTTCCATCATTATCAGTATATTCCAATACCTGCCCTCCAACCTTTGATGCTCTGAGAAATAATTTACTGAGAACATAGTCTTTTGAGGTGCTAGGGGTTTAGTTTAGTGCAACAAATCACATGAACATAAACATAAACCTTATTTTAAGTATTTAAGTCAGCACTGCTCATATATAAGGACTAGCACAATATTGAATCTTGCATCACACATTTCCTTGAATTAAGGTTGAAAGCATTTAGAACCTCTTAGAAAAGTCTTATAAAATGATAACAAAGGAATATACAAATTTAAATGTTTACTTGAGAGATATATTTTTGCTGAAGCAAGGAACTCAGTTTTGGACTGACTTGATTATCATCTTGTTCAAGAAAGCTTTAAAATTTTTTATAAATATAAGAGGCAAGTACAATTTCACATGCTATAGCACTTATTATCCAGATGACACACAAAAAATCCCAGATATGAGGCACAACTGTTTGAAATAATGTGCATGTTTGTGATCATCACTTTTAATCTGGCTTGATAAAGTCAAGTCTAGATATTACGTATTATAGCTGGATAATAATTTTTAAATTTGAAAAAAATATTTTCTTATGTGTATGACTTTATTAACCATTCTTATTATCCTATGTAAATATCTGAAGGCAAAGAGTGGTGACAGTAACTTGAGGTCTGCAATAGCAATTTAATCACACACAGCCTGAGAACAGCTTATTAAATACCTTATAGTAGATGAAAATTTACTAAATTGAATTTTGTTCACTTTGCACAAAATACATGATCAGTGCAGGTGCAGCTGATTGAAGGACTTTCCACCTTTCCTGACATCCTACTGAAAACAACAAGAATAAGATGAATTTTATCTTTTTTTTAAACAAGTGTTATTTCAGGTAGGAAAGGGAAGTGAAGGTACGATTTGGAGTTTGGGTAGTGGAAAGAGCAGAATTTGTAGAAGGCATTGGAAAGCAGTACCAAAGAGATAAAGCACACAACTAAACTACTAAAAAACCCCAACCAAACACAATTCACCTAATAAAGTACAGCATTTCTGACAATACTGAAAATAATGTTCAGAAGTATTGATTTTCCCTATAACTTTATGACTTTGGGGGAGGGGAGCGTAGGTAAAGCTTTGAAAGGAGGTTTACACAGAATTTTAAACTTGCATTATTCTGTGTTTCAATGTGTGATGAGGATCTCAAATCAGCTTTTTATTAATACGTGGGAGTCATTGCCATGTTATGCTTCTAGAAACAAATATCAGTGCTAATGTGTGTGACTGCTATCTTCACTCCTACATTTAGGATGTGTGATCTTTGGGGAATGTAAATTTTTAATTATTTTTTTTCTGTTGCAAGCTTGATACCATTCTCAATGAGTTGAGTGAAATCAATACGATTTTTTTTTAAGCGCCTTCAATTTCAGGAGACTGAAGCTTGGTAGTTTATCTTTTGTGAGACTTCATAAAGAAGCTTTTCTTGCACAGAAAACTTTCCATTTCATGTGCAGTATTATTTGTTTATGTATTGTGTACGTCTGAACAACCATCAATGTTAACAAGTGGAGGAAGGTAAATCTGAAGATAAAGCAGAAGAGCTGTTACATAATGGAAAACCACATTGAGGTAAACCCATTTACAGGACTAAATATATCATAAAAAAACCCCATTTGTTGTGTGGAAAGAAGTTGATGTGAGGAAACCTTCAAAGCCTCTGGAGATTTTGAATTATTTCCTGCCCTTCATCCATATGAAGCCAAGATTTACCATTTTTGAGGGGTGGTGAAAGAGAATAAAATAAAAAAGAAAGAAATAAATTATGACTACCATTAAGAACAAAAAAATGCTAAGGCACCAAAATGAGGGAACAATGCCCAAATGACCCAGCTTCATAACTAAATCCTTTCTAATTCTTCTTTATTTTTTCCCCTTTCTGACATGAGAATCCCAGGCTTTCCAAAATAACTAGCTAATTTGCCGATACGAGGAGCGCCTTTACTCTCTCTTCTTAGATCTTTTGAACAATGCTGGTGAGACTTAGAAAGAGATAGCCTGAGAGGCTGTAGAGTCCTCATTACTGGAGGTCTTGAAGAACACATTAAACAAACCAGTCAAAAGAGCAGAGACATATTTGATCCAATGCATAGGCAAGTGGATTTTCTTTAGAGCAGGGTTTGTATCAATTCCCTAACCACTACGCCACCAAATAAATTTCCCTGACTCTTTCCATCTTTACAGATTTAGTAACTGCAGCAGGACATTCATATTAGCACAAGCTGTGACCATGACTTTCACTAGCTCTGTGGAAGCTAAATTCAACATACTGAAGTGTATTAAAGAAGGAACTTTCTCACTCCGAAATGAACAGTCCAGTCTTCCCCTACAGCTTCACGTCAATGCTTTTTAGTCCCTATAAAGATCTGTCAAGCAAGCAAAAAAGTAACATACATTCAGTATGGCAAAGAACATCATCCTTTGAAGCTATCAGAATTTTACATTAATGTGCAGTCCTTTTCCAATTTCAGTGGCATATATAGGTGTACTTAGGCTGAGGAATTAGGATGACTTCCATGAGTTTCACTGTCATTCAAGAAATCAAAAAAGGCTTTCCCTCCAACATAGGAAAGGATCAAACATGTCTGCTGTTTCTGACTGTTTTGTTTAATGTGTTCTTAAGGATCTCCAGTAATGAGGACTCTACAACCTCTCAGGCAATCTCTTTCTAAGTCTCACCAGCATTACTGCTAGAAAGCTTTTTTGCTAATGTTTAATTTATAGGGATTTTTTTTCTGTAATTTAGATCTATATTTTTTATCTTTTCCACTATAAATATGAAAAAAGAAACCATTTGCAGGAGCCTCTTACATGCTTCAAAACAGTTATCATATACCTCCTTGATCTTCTTTAGGATTTCCAGATCATTCAGGCTTTTGTTAGACAGCATGTTTTGTTCATTTTTATGAATCTCTAGTGCAATTTGCTTAGTAAGTCCGCATCTTTCTATTTGACTTAGCAGAAAGATTACTTATGTTCCTACGTGCTGTACTGTTGTTTACACAGCCCAGCATATCTTTTCAACAACATCGTTTCATTTGTTGACTTGTTTACAGGTTTGATCTGCTCTAATCATTGGATTCTACCTAGCTAGTTTTTCACCATCTTGTGTTTGTTCAGAGTTTTCCTTCCTACATGTGGTATCTTGCATTTCTCTCTATCAAATAACATAATCTAGTAGGGTTTGGTCTGGGGTTTTGTTCCCCTGCCTGCACTCCTCCCTTCATCTAATGTTGTTACTCTCTCACATAAAACAATTAGGATTTGTGCAGCCTTGTCCTCAATAAGTCTCTATTTTCTATTCCTTAGTTCCTTGTCACAAGAATTTTTATCTAATTGAAAAAACACTACCTAGTATTTCTTTCAGAATGTAAATTAATATCATGAGTCTGTTTAATTACCCAAATACTCTTTTTAGAAAACATTCATTATGCTTGTTTTTTTCCCAGTCCTCTGGAAATTCATCTGCCCTTTGTAAGCTTGCAAAGACAATCACTAGTAAACAGATTCTCAGAATCAAAGAATTATGGAATGATAGAATAGACAAGGTTGGAATGGACTTCAAAATATTATCTGGTCAAACGTTTTGTGGGAAAAGGAGCCTAGATGAGTTTATCTAGCACTTTGTTCAATTGCATGTTGAAAACCTCCAGTGATGGGGACTCCACAATGTCCCCTGGGGAAATTGTTCCACTGAATGATTGTTCTTACCATAAAAAAATTATTTCTTACTGCAACTTTTACCTGTTGCCCCTCATCTTCTCCATGTAAATCCTGGGGAAGAGAGAGCCTCCATCATCTTTGTAGCTGCTCTTTAAGTACTGGAATACTGTGACGAAGTGCCCCTGAGCCTTCTCTTCTCCAGGGAGACAGACATAATATTTTCA
>KZ505636.1:2833411-2858618 GCA_002844005.1 Limosa lapponica baueri
CCCTACAAACCATATCAGTCTTTTCTCTGGCAGGGATTCAAATAAAATAAAATAAAATAAAATAAAATAAAAGTGTTAACACAGACCAGAATCATTGAAATAAAAAATTCTAGCAGGGTAGGACTCTGGGATGAAAGATAGTGACCGAGTTTCTAAAGAGAAGGATCATTAGGGACCCCTTTGATATATTACATACCATAATAAGCAGCCTCATAGAGCATCCTCATAGTAACATGAGAGCTCTTCTAAAGCAAAATTTTTAGAAAGCCACTTCCACCCACTCAGATATCCCTTTGGAGGGATCAAATAAATTAGTTGGCCATATTATTACTGAAAATTGGTGCTTTAATAGCTTTATGGAACATTTTAAGTTATCTGATAAAATTACTTCTTTTCAACTCCCAATGCATCTTTTTCAGGTATGTTTTCAGAGCAAAAGCACAATATAAGTTTGTGCTTAGAAAAGGTACTAAATAATTTTAGCTACAGAGAAAAAAATTATAATTATCTAAATGTGTCATCACAATCACTATGAAGGTTTTTAATCCAAAATATTTCAGTGATGAGTTTTTCAAAGGCACTTCACAAACTGAGTCAGAGTATTTGAAGGAATAAGGAACTGTAGAAAGAAACTAGAATGGAAAGCTAAGGAGAGAAGAGGTCCAGGAATTCACACGAGTTTAGTCATCCAAGAAAATATACAAGAACTGTATCTTAAAGCTGCAAAAACCTACTTTGTACCAAGGGATTAAGGGTGCTTTTAAAATCAGTTATCAGAACAGAGTTGTGGGTGTGGTAATGAACAGTGAGAAGAGGTTACATCTTAAGCCAATATCCTGCTTTTCAAAGTGATCATATAAATTCACCTAAACACTGTGGAAACAGATACCATGCACAGTAGTGAGAGGTTTCAAAGAACTTGTAAGCCATAGAAATCCTTTTAAGAAATTCGGTTCTGGTAAAAATAAGACTGATGCTGTTGTGTAAGTCTTTCAAAACACTTAAATGCAGACATCTAGAGCAACTACTAGCTGTTTCTTGTATTTGCTGGCAGATATAGGTCATTGCAAAAATATTATACAAATAGACTGGTGACAAATCCGCTGAAACCTGAAACCTTTTGACTGAGGGCTTATTTCAGTAGTGGGTGGAGGACACTGAGATTGTAGAAGGGGACATCATGGAGGACTTGCTATCCTTCTGCTAACTTATGACTGATTGTTCATAAATTCATTAATTGTTCAGTCTCCTCAGAAATAGATTTTCCTTGTATTTCCAATATATGGATCAACCAGGATTTTTTCACTTCAGTTGTAGCTTCTCAAATTATTTTGGAGTTTCCAAGGGAGACAGATGTGCTAATGAATGAGATGTGGAAGAGCCCGATTCTTTTCTCTGGTGATTAAGAATGTGATCCAAAGGCTATTTTGCATGGGATGTTGGACCACTGGCTTCAATGTCCTTTAGATCTGACTTTGAATTCCTTTTTTGTTGCCCCACTCATCAACTATTCATTTTGTATTTGATCCCTTTTTAAAAATATCCTACATTATTCACTTCGAGATCAAGCTGTTTAGAGACCTTGTTTTATCAAGGCATATAGTCTCATTGTGTGTCTGTATAGTGCCTGAGACAAGAAAATGAGAACTCTAACAACAGTTGTAACAGTCAGTTAAAAAAGCTATTTTATTTGGCTGAAGACTTCAGTTAATGCAGGGGCATAAATCAGAGGCTCTTGCCACAGGACATAATTCTACTGTACTACATTTACCTGATGTCCTGAGTCTGTGTAAGTGCTTGTAAAATATCTGAGGTTGTGACACTGCTATTGTTTGTTAATTTTCTTTACAGCATTATTTAGATGTTCCAACTACAGAAGCTCTATTATACTAGGAACAACAAAAACAAGCAAGAATGCAGTGTCTTTGCTGAGAACAGTGTATAGTTGACTAAGATAAGATGAACAAAAGGTGAAAAATCAAGTGTGCAGAGAAAAACCTAAGGAAGACAATTTACACATCAGGGCAATGTGAAAGCCAGAAACAGAGCCCTATCTGCTGGAATATAATCCATCTCATTTGATATTTTTGTTTTCAGGCCAAATATTATTAAGTATGCTAGTGTAAACTTTCATTATATTCAAACTAGTGATAATAACAATGGATTTTCTTTTTGTAAAGTTTCAGCAAAACAGTAATCATTTTTAACTTACTCAGATACGAAAAATGTTTCTCCTTTTACTGTAGAAACTTGCATTCAGATAACTGAAAAAATATTGTAGCAAGAAACTTTAATTTGGCTCATTTTGTGAGCCTCCTTGAGAAGACAGTCTTCAGATTCAAAAGATTAACCCAGACATTTTCCAGCCACCATGAGAAACATTTAATGTTGCCCGTTTCCCACACTGCAATAAGATCTTTAATCATGCTTTCTAGTTTGAGGTGCAGCTTTGGATTTCAGAGCTTAGAACTGTAAAACTTTGGACTCTACCAGCTCTCTTCTTACTTTTGGCTGGTTATTAAAGAAGTTCAGCTCAGGAGAGGAACTTGATTGAATCCTCCTGATACCAGTTTCAGAGCTGACATGCAACACTAGTCAGGTATCTAAACATCTCAAAGTATCTTGCAGATCCAATGGGACACTTTTTTTGAAAATCTGTCTTGGGGTGTCTCAGTTCAAATATGAATCATAAGGTAGTCTGTTATGTACTGTCCTCTTTCACTACAAAAGGCTATCGGTCTATATTTGGTATGAGTATAATCTTCCTTGTTTATACTTGGCATGATAACCAATATAGAATTTACCAAGAAATTTTGTCTGGTACAGCACTGAGTAGTGTCAGACACAATTGTTTGTGTGTCTGTGTAGTAAAATTCCTCAAACTATCTTTCAAGAGTCTGAAAGGTAAAGGAGATATTGTTGTACAAGAAACTGACTACTTTCAACAAACCTGTTTCTCAGTTTCATGGAGTCATAGAAAAACAGTTGAAAGAGATCTCTGAAAGCCATCTAGCGTCCAAACCTTTGCTCCAAGGCAGAGGAGGTTGTACATGGCCTTGCACAGTCAACTTTTGTGTATTACCAAAGAGTGGGATCCCACAGCCTCACTAGACAACCTGCTACAGGATTCACCAGCTTCACAGTGAAGTTTTTGTCCTAACTAGAATATCTGTTTTGGCAACTCTTGCCATTGGGGCTGATTAGAGTGGGTCCAAAGGAGGGCCACAGAGATGATCAGAGAGATGGAACACCTCTCCTATGAGAACAGGTTGAGAGAGTCGGGGTTGTTCAGCCTGGAGAAGAGAAGCCTCTGGGGACACCTTGTTGTGGTCTTTTGATACTTAAAGGGGACTTATAAGAAAGATGGAGGAAGACTTTTTACCACAGCCTGTAGTGACAGGACAGGGACAATGTTTTCTAACTAAAAGAGGACAGATTTAAATTGGACATAAGGAAGACATTTTTTACAATAAGGGTAGTGAGACGCCGAAACGTGTTGCCCAGAGAAGTTGCGGATGACTCTTCATCATTGGAAGCGTTCAAAGTCAGGTTGGATGGGGCTCTGAGCAACCTAATCCAGTGGAAGTTGTACCTGCCCATGGCAGGGGAGGTTGGACTAGATGATATTTAAAGGTCCCTTCTACCCAAACCATTTCATGTTTCTATATTATGTCCACTCTACTCACCATTAGATAGTTGTATGCAGTAAAATCCCACCTTCTTGACATTAAGAATAATGCCTACTTTCTCCAGTATTTTTGAAAATTTTTAGTTTCCACTGTATTTCACACTGCCCCTTCTTGTGTCTTCTCTATTTCTCTGATATCCTTTTGAAAATAAATGACCAGAACTTCTCAGGGCATGTTCTGAGTGTCTTCACCTCGCACATCATTTGAACCCTATAATATTTTCTGTCATTTACATTCACTGTATGATCTATATTATTTTTATTTAATATTTGAAAAAATTTAAATTTTTCCAACTTAGATTATTTTCTCCTGTTGGGTATTTTAAAGCATCTGTTTATTAAACTGTGCTTTTTCACTTTTTCAGCTCCTACAGTCTATTTTTTTTCTGAACTTTGAATCTGATGAACTATTTTTTATTTCATCACTCAATATTTCACTGTCCTTTATAATATTGGTTGTTCCCACTTTGAGGCATATTTACTTTATACTCCTTGTTTCAGTTAATTTTTCTTGGCCATTGTCCTCCTTTTTACCATTCTGATGAGAATATAAAGGTCTGCATTAACAAAAATGCAATGATTCCAGATTTGCATAGCGTAAGAGAGCAGAATCCGTCACCTTTATCATAATATTTCCTTATGGCTGTATACTAATTATTATCTGATCTTAAAGCATGATGGTATGCTTTCAGAGTCTGATTCATCTTGGCCGTTCCTTAATTACTAACATCTGATCCAATACTGTTGCCCATTACAAATTCAATTAATGTAATAAGTCACCTTTGAGAATGCCAATAATAACTGAAAATGTTGCACACCACATGAGACATTTGAAACTTTGTGACCTTCCTAGTGTTTGATTTATGTCATTTTTCAATCCTTGAATTTTAATTTGTGTATTTTATTTCCTCAAACATAGAGTTTTAGATTAAGTCCAATTGAAAATTATACCATTTTACACTTGAAACTTATCTTTAAATGCAAATTTGAAAGACACTAACTATTATTTCAAGGATTGTTTAGAGGGTGCTTATTTTAATACCTTGAGGTGATTGTTACTAAATCTGTTTACTTGAATTATGTGACAATAGTTAAAGTTGTATATTTTCTAAATCAACCTAGTAGCTATCCATGATAATATCAGATCTGATTTGGACTTTGGATGACCCGGTGTCTGAGAGAGATTTAAGCTTCTTATATGTCTCTCCCTAATAATCTAGAAATTAAACTAGTGTCTCTACAGTTGGTGAGACATTATAGGGTTTTTTTCAGGACTAACAATAGAAAAGTAAAATTTTGTACCATAGCATGAAGTCTGAGATAGGAAATGATTCTGTCCAAGGACATATATGATGAAGAAGCAAGGACAAATCTGAATAGAATTTTCAAAGAAAATGATTCTTTTTTTTTTTTCTAATGCATTTTATTGGCTGCATTTCCATCTAGGCTCATTTTATTTGCATTCATCATAGTACTATGAATTTTGTCTTGTCTGTAGACCTGTTTAATGCATTAGACTTCCATTACACCTGCTGTTTTAAAACGTTTTTTAGAAAAGAAAGAGGGCACATGTCAAGCTTAGCAAGACTAGCCTTATTTTACTATCAAGTACAATGTGAATTCACAAGAACAAGACAACACATAACCAAAGCCTACTGTACAATAAACATTCTCCCACCACCCAGACTGAATTTGAAAAAATATTACTTGGGAGGCCTTTTAAATCAATCCAAACAATCAAAACCCTATTAACCTCTAGTGTTTGTCCTTCCTATGGCTGGCTTTTGTTAATCAGAAACATTTCCGTTGAGCCATTGCTTCTTGTTATTTTTGCAGAGATTTAATCAAAAGAAATATGTACAGTTAAAACTGGGCAAATACTTAAAAGTAATCTGAATCATGGTCAGTAATGAGTGACTCATGCATTTCCAATATTAATTAGAAATTTCAGTAGGAGAAAGTAGATATTCCTGATCATACACAAGCAGAAACTAATAGCGGAAAGCAGTAATAGATATATACAAAGAAAGAGAGAATTTCAATTTGGAAGAAGAGGTAAGTCTACTGCAACCCAGAGTGGTAAATGAAACTCCCTGTCTCACATCCTTGTGCATATCAAAAGCATGACTGAACAAATTGTCTGAGAGAATATTGACTACTTGGAAAGATGAGAAATAAAAGAAGGGAAACAAGACTGAACAATTGTAACAGATCTGAGGACAATAAGCTGTTAACATAGATAGCCAGCAAGTGTTTGTTCTGCACTGTTAGTGAAAAGTTCAAGTTGGGCTCCATGTATGTTTAAGACCTTAGAGAGGTAAAGTCATGGGCAGTATGAAGGATCATTAGTTGCTGGTGCCAAGGTGATATCTTTTAACTTTGCTGGTGCAAAGGTGATATAGCCAAAGAATTTCAGACAGGACATGAAACCTCACCTTGACAACTTTTGGCAGTGGCAAAAGAAGGTAGCGACAGCATTCTCTGATTTGTCTTTGTGGGTTGAGATCATAGAATCATAGGATGGTTTGTGTTGGAAGGGACCTTAAAGATCATCAAGTCCCAACCCCCAGAGGATTTTCTGAAGAATGCAACCTGTGTTGTAGAATAAAACTAGAATCTGGAGGACACAAGAGTAAAGTAACCTATACAGCTGGTCCTGTGAAAATGATTTTTGTCTTTTTTTTATAATCCATTTTATAATCATCCAGAATTTTTTCTTTTTTCATAAAAATGTGTCACTGTGGATTTTTATTCTTTCCTGAAGCTTACTATTTTGGTATAATAAAAGTTTGGCTGTACATCTATCTTTGTACACTAGGAGCAAGTATATATATTTTCAAGTTCTCTTGGTTTCTGTAACAACTGCAAGAACTCTGTGCAGGGAGGGAATTTCTAGTCAGCTGTTGCAACATGATGTTCTATTGGAAGAATGCTTGAAAATAATATGATTTGCCATGCTTCATTTTTTAAGTTGTCTACATTTTTTTTCTGTTACGTTGTCAATGTTGGTGATGATTCAGTTTGCAAAGCAGAGTTAAGAAAAATTCAGTTCAAGTTAGATTTATGTGCATCAACTGGGTAATGCTGGAAGGACATGGACCTGTTGGAATGGGTCCAACAGAGGGCCATGAAAATGATCAGAGGTCTGGAGCACCTCTCCTGTGAAGACAGGCTGAGAGAGTTGGGGTTGTTCAGCCTGGAGAAGAGAAGGCTCCGGGGAGACCTTATCTCTTATCTCTGGGGAGACCGGGGAGACTGGTGCCTTCCAGTACCTGAAGGGGGCCTAGAGGAGAGATGGGGAGGGACTCTTTATCAGGGAGTGTAGCAACAGGACAAGGGGTAATGGTTTTAAACTGAAAGAGGGGAGATTTAGATTAGACTAGCAAGAAATTCTTTACTGTCAGAGTGGTGAGACACCGGAACAGGTTGCCCAGAGAAGTTGTGGATGCCCCATTCCTTGAAGTGTTCAAGGCCAGGTTGGATGGGGCTTTGAGCAACCTGGTCTAGTGGGAGGTGTCCCTGCCCATGGCAGCGGGATTGGATCTAGATGATCTTTAAGCTCTCTTCCAACACAAACCATCCTATGATTCTATGATAAGCCATATTATATATTGTTTTTTGTTCTTCATTCATCAGACAAATTGTTGCAAGGATTGTGTACTTCTGTCAGGTTGTAAAAACAAAATCTTGTGTGTTGATAGGGATATGAATTTCTTTCAGCTTCCTTTTTGCTTGATAAGAGAAAAACTATTTTGGGAATATTTCTTATTCAATATTCAGAAACTACCTTCTCAAAACAGCAATATTGTACCTACCTGTGAAAAGCAAAATGAAAATTGTAATCTGTGATGGCTGTAATTGCTTACACCAAATGCATCCTCAGAGGTGGCCGGGCAACTTGAAACCTCCAGTGTAACTGCTGCCTTATTCAATTACTGACCTGCTTTGGAGTTGAAGAAGACAGAATGTCCTCCTTGGCTAAAAGGCTACATTGCAGGAACTCTCCACTCCCTGCAATGAAGTATAATTGGGGTTGGAGAACATTACATACATGAAATAAATAATCGTGCTCTAGAAGACACCTTCCAAAGGAAATCTAATGTGGCATCCACCACCCAGCTTTAACTTGGAAGTTACGGTATAGTACTATAGGTCTACTGGTTACTAGCCGTTTGGCTAAATGAAGAATTTAAATACTAATTTTAGGTTATTTTTTTCAGGAAAGTATAATAAACTGGATAATTTAGACAAAACCACTGGAAAAGTGGTAAACCTTCTGAGTACTATACTACCAGGGGTCACTTTTTAAATCACTCTCTATCTTACGTTTCTAAAGTTTTGGGAAAAATGTATACTTCTAGAGGCGCCAATATTAAAGAATAACTTTCTTCTCTTTGGTAACAGACTCTAACAGAGTAAAATTAAATTCTCTTTAGTAGCTGCTGGTAATATGTTGACTTCTTTGATTTTTAAGGATATATTGAATAAAAACATGAAAACTCTAGAACGAAGGTCACTTTGGATCATATTCCAGTATTGCTTTATATAAACTGGTCAATCTTTAACTTAAATGTAGTCAGGCTTTTTTTGGTCATATTATGTTGAAAGACTGTTTCAGAATGCCACTGATTAGAAATCTCTTTTATTTATTTTTTACCTAAAGGTACTCATTGCCATTTTGCATATATTTTTGGTTGTGGCAACGTAAGTGCTGTAGTTTATTACTTGCCTAGATATCAGTTAATTACTGATAAATAAATAGCTAAATAAATGAACTTTGCTGAAATTCACTCATTTATTAAGTGATTTTTTAAGTAGCAAGGAGACTGTTCAGATGACCCAACTAACCTTACTAGTATAGCACTAATAATTCAGTGCTTTTAGCAGAAAGGGAAACATTATGAAATATAAAGCATAAATTCCAGTTTTTCACCAACCTTCTTGACATTCCCTGTGGTGTCACTAAACAGAATTCAGGAGATCTCTCTCTTACCAAAAGAAAGTTTTAGATTTAATCTTATTTAGAGACTGATTGTAAGCAAAAAGAAAAATCTGCATTTAACTTTTTCTTTTTTTTTTTTTTCCCATAGAATGAGACTACAGGTTTTTTTTCTCCCTTTTTTAGTTGGAGGTACTTTGAACAAATATTTACTGGTCTAGACACAACTGAAGATAATAGATGCAGTCCTTTTATAGAGGCTAGCATTTCAAAGCCCTATGCAATTAACTTAATCAAAGTTCAATCAAATTTCATTAAACTTTGGCACTCTTGTGCCTGTATCAAGGGCAGAACAAAAGATGCATTTGGAAAAAGTTTCATCGGGAGGTCTAACTATGAATATATCAGTATACCACATATATTTTAATGAAATTTGATATATTAAAAAAGGTCTTTCTGAGAAAACTGGATTGTTGTTGTCTTTTATCAGTAAGTTGTTTTCTTTCACAGATGTACACCCATGATGTATTTTCTTAGCTCTGCAGAGCCGTCAAACGCTCACAGAGAATTCAAAGAAGGAAAATAATATGATACGTGTTAATTTAAATTTCTTTTTTTTTTTTTTTTTGGTACCTGGACTAAGGAGATTAATACTTTCAAAAGGAAAGTGAACTATTCACAGCAAAATCTTTCCATCAGGCTTTCTAGCTCCTTGAAAATCTATTTCGTCTCCTAAAGATAGCTTGTAGGTCTGACCAGTTTTGCTGTTTGTCTCCTAAAAATGTTTTCTTTATGAGAGTAGAACACATGTAGGAAAAGATCTACCAGCCCTGGAGGTTTTCTTCATGCTTGATTATGGAAGCTGCGTGAGGGAGAAAATTCTCAGTGACTCTGACCTACTTGGTCTGAATTACCTCCTCCATACCAGGATAGTGCATGAAAGCTATGTCAAGCAGATTGGAAAAACTCAAGCTCTACATCTGAAGTTCAGTCCTTCTCACAAAAATCTGTGGATAGCAGAAGAGAGGGCATATGCACACAAGTTTTTATAAAATATATTTCAGGGATAGCATTGTACAGGATTGTTCACATGATGATTTGGAAATAAACATTTTGAACCTTGAAGATAAAATCACAGAAATGAAGAATGGAATTATAGATATTGGCAATGTACTTCAATGTGTGTTCTCTGACTCCATAGTTCTGATAGACTAATAGATATTATTACTAAAAGAAGGGAAGTTAAAATTCTGAATGTTCCCTGTGAATGATTCTATGTAAAGCTGGGCTGCTTTTATAAGAAAAGCTGAATACATCTCATAATTACTACAGCACTATTCACTGCAGAGAAATTGTTATGCTATAACTCAAATTAGGATAAAGTACTAGTAAATGGTATAAAACTAAAGAAGACACTGAATTTCAGGCTTGATTCTGGTTTAATGTATACTTTCTGTTACATATGTCTTAATCCCATTAACTGTGTTACTACCAATGGCTACGGAGTCTCTACCAGTTTGTGTGGGTATAAGTGAGAACTGTGTCCACATATGAAACTGTGATGTACTTTGCTACACAAATCTTACATAACTTTCATCAAGTGTTTTAATTGCATTTTCTTGTTATTCTCTAGATGTCTATCATTCACAATTTTTTCATATGACACTAAAATAGTTTCTGGCAAATATTTTCATATTGAGTTCATTAGGCAAAGATTTTTTAATTTCCCTCCCCCCCAATAAAAATGTTCAGAATATATTTCCTTCATCTGTGATAAATGAAAATGAAGAATGCTTGTGATTTATGAGAGTATCCACAATGGTCATATGATTTTCTTGTGGCAGACTATGTCTAAATAACCTTATTGACCCTACAAATAGAATGACTTATTTGATGTGAAAAGTTTTAATGACTTTTTTTTTCCTTTTGTTTCCAGATGAGACAGTACAAGGAACTTTTAGGTGAAAATTTAGTAAAGCTATGTCAAGAAGCAGTAATCACTTTTCAGTTCAGATATTATATCTAGAAGTTAATCTCTAATATGACTACATAATACAGTGCTATTTTTCTAACCTCTTATCAGTTAAAAGCTTATAAAATAAAATTTTAAAAATTGAACTACAATAAAATACATATTTACAACACCTAAATCATTAAGTCTTTTTTATTGTCCATAAAATATTTAAAGAAGAAGAACCTGATCTCCATTTGTGCTCTTTCACTGATATATAGTACTATAGAGTTACTTAGCTAGGTGGCGTGCTGTGGGAAAAAGGCTGGTCCAATAACTACTACACCTTGTAAGAAAATTTGCAGCTAAGTCCTTCTTTGGCACAGACTTCCACTGTAACTCACAAATGTCTGAATAAAAAAGGATTCAAATCCTTGTTTATCTGACCTTCCCATAGTTCAAATACAAATCAGTATCTTGCCAAAAATTCAATGACTGAAGGAGAAATAAAGTTCTTGATGACTTCTCATTCTTTGCATTTATCTGCACTTCATACTGCCTCCCATTTTCCTATTAATTCAACATTTCCATTAAATTCAACGCTGCTGGAGCTGACCTATACATTATTATGTGGACTACTCTGCTATGAGTGCTTAAAGTCCACTCTGTTGTTATGGAGTCCAAGGGATAACATTAATATGCCTGCTTTAACACAGGAAAGCAATCTATAATACTTCTGGTTTCAAAGGATACCAGCTGGTTTATAATAGGTGTTTCATGGGTTATATGTCATCCTGCCCAATGTGCTTCTCATCACTCCATCATTATAATTAGCTTTTCAATTAGCAGTTTTGTGTTTGTACAAGATTAGCAGCAGCTGAAACAAATTCACTTTGCTCATAACAGCAACCTTTGCAATGACTATTGCTGTTAAATAACACAAATATAAACAACAGAGAAGGAGGGTTTGGGAAACAAAATTTATGCTTTCTACATTCCCACTCAAGTTCAAGGTAACGTAATCTTTTTTGTTCATGTTAAATCTATATATGTTGAACAGAAGTGACCCCAGAAAAAGTTTTGTACATCTCTACCAAATTAATTTTCTAAGTTAATTAAAATTAAAACATAAGTAGAAATTTAAAACAGTAGCATATAAAATAACCTGAATCAAAATCTATAAAATCTTTAATCTACTGATTCGTATTACTATTATTAAGAATATAAGTATCATATCCTAAATTTGGTGATTGCTGACAGCCAATGTGACTTCACCAAGGGCAAATCATGCCTGACAAATTTGGTGGCCTTTTACAATATTGCCACAGCATTGGTGGACAAGGGCAGAGCAACAGATGACATCTACCTGAAATTATGCAAAGTGCTTGACACTGTCCTGCATGACATCCTGGTCTCGAAATTGGAAAGTCATGGATTTGATGGATGGACCATTCGGTGGATAAGGAACCGGCTGGACGGCCACACTCAAAGGGTTGTGGTCAACAGCTTAATGTACAAATGGCAACCAGTGATGAGTGGTGTTCCTCAGGGGTCGGTACTGGGACCAGTGCTGTTCAACGTCTTGGTTGGCGACATGGACAGTGGGATTGAGTGTACCCTCAGCAAGTTTGCTGACAACACCAAGCTGTGTGGTGCGGTCGACATGCTGGAGGGAAGGGATGTCATCCAGAGGGACCTGGACAGGCTTGACAGGTGAGCCTGGGCAAACCTCATGAAGTTCAACCAAGTGCAGGGTCCTGCACCTGGGACATGGCAATCCCAGGCATAAATACAGGTTCTGTGGAGAATGACTGGAGAGCAGCCCTGAGGAGAAGGACTTGGGAGCACTAGTGGATGAGAAGCTCAACATGAGCTGGCAGTGTGCATTGGCAGCCCAGAAAGCCAACCACATCCTGGGCTGCATCAAAAGAAGCATGACCAGCGTGTAATCAGGAGGTGATCCTACCCCTCTACTCTGCTCTCGTGACACCCCACCTGGAGTACTGTGTCCAGCTCTTGAACCCCCAAAATAAGAAGGACATGGACCTGTTGGAGTGTGGGGGGAGGGGCACAAAATTGATCAGAGGGCTGGAGCACCTCTCCTATGAAGACAGGCTGACAGAGTTGGGGTTGTTCAGCCTGGAGAAGAGAAGGCTCCGGGGAGACCTTATAACAGCCTTCCAGTACCTGAAGTAGAGATGGGGAGGGACTCTTTATCAGGGACTGTAGTGATAGGACAAGGGGTAATGGTTTTAAACTGAAAGAGGGGAGATTTAGATTAGATACTAGAAAGAAATTCTCTACTGTGAGGGTTGTGAGACACTGGAACAGGTTGCCCAGGAAAGTTCTGGATGCCCCATCCCCGGAAGTGTTCAAGGCCAGGACGAATTGAGCAACCTGGTCTAGTGGGAGGTGTCCCTGCCCATGGCAGGGGAGCTGGGACTTGATGATCTTTAAGGTCCCTTCCAACTCTAACCATTCTATGATTCTATGACTAATTTTATGTAACCAGGATTGAAATTGTGTACTCACAGATTTATTTCAATAGTCAGATCCTGTCTGTGATTGATCTTGGACATTCTTGCCAGGAAAAAAATCTGTGCCTCTGGATCCATAAACTCAGTGCTATGTTCATATGGTAATCTGCAGTGTACTATAGAGATGCTAAGGTTAAAGATAAATTAATTAAGTTAAGTTTAAAAAGGAAAAAAAAGTCATATTTGTTTGTGCTGCTGCCTTTAGTTCACACCTACTGCACTGATATATCCAGACTAATTCTTATACTGAGCTAACTTGTTTACAGTTATTTCAAGTATGCTTAACTTAAAGTGCATAGTGTTGCCTGTAGTTATCCCATTAACTTTAAGTTAACATCCTTAATGAGAGCTTTCAGCTGAGGACAATGACTAGAGAGTGCACAGAGCTCGTGCTGGAGATTGGGACTGAGAGGGAAGTTTAGGAAGTCAAATCTGTCTGACAAAGTTAGGAAGAAGGGAAATATGGGATATGGTTTACAAAGATCTTCATGTAGAATTAATCCGCAATCTCAACATCCTATGCTATGTTTTCAGTTTTTCCTACGGATCCTCTGTAGTCTATTTTCTGCCTCATTCAGGCATGTTCTTATTAGCTACATATGCTTTTCTTGGTATAAATCTAGCATACATTCAGATGTAGTAGATCATCAGTTCACTGTGGTTACAGAAAAAGAACTAACTTCCTTTTTGAATGCAGAATTTTGCACTGCAAGCAGCTGCAAGCTGTTGACTGTGTCCGTTTTGTTTGTATATGTATCAGGCGGAGAACGGTGTTTCTTGAAAATATTGGATAAAGAGTATAAAATATTTTCAGGTAAGAAAGTCAAACACACTCCTTGATCCATTTGATTTTTTCCCCATGCTTGTAGACTATTTCCTTTCCCTTCCACATTTTCATGAGTTTTTCAGAGTATTTTCTCATTTGGTTATTTTTCTGTCTTTTCAAGAGGACAACTTTCCTAAACATCGGATGGGAAGGATTAATCAGAATATCAGCTTGATATTTTGAAAACGTATTTGTCAGTTAAAATTCCAAGACCATTTTGATTCCAAAAAGAGTATGTGTTGGAAAACTTTAGATTGCAATTCTGTGAACTGCTGTCCTTCTCTAATAATTCTTTTGTTTGAGAAAAGAGCTTTTGCAAGCAAGGAGGCATTGAAACTGTTGATACATTGTGTTTCTTAAGGCTCAAATCTCAGGTGATGTTTTGTTGACTTTGTTAATTTTGTACAACTGGCCCTGATATTGTAATTCCAACAGACAGTGCAGTGAACAGAGTAAGAATTAATTTAAGTATGATATATCTGCATTTATGTTCTGATTTTGCACATAACCTCTCTGTACATGTTCCAGCACTATTAACATGGGGATAATATTCTCTTTTTTGTACAGTAAAATGCTTAAAGGAGTATAATCCGTATTGGCAGTGATGTATTGGGGATACTGGTGGATGAAAAGCTGGACATGAACTGATAATGTGCAGCCCAGAAGGTCAACCATATCCTGGGACGCATCAAAAGAAGCGTAGCCAGCAGGTCGAGGGAGGTGATTCTGCCCCTCTGTTCTGCTCTTGTGAGACACCACCTGGAGTAATGTGTCCAGCTCTGGGGCACCAAACATAAGAAGGACATAAACACGTTGGAGCAGGTCCAGAGAAGGGTCACAAAAATGATCAGAGGGCTGGAGCACCTCTCCTATGAGAGAGGTTGGGGCTGTTCAGCCTGGAGAATAGAAGACTCTGGTGGTACCTTATAGTGGCCTTCCAGTACTTAAAGGGGCCCTACAGGAAAGGTAGGGTAAATTTTTTAGCAAGGCCTGTTGCTATAGTATGAGGGGTAATGGTTTTAAACTGAAAGAGGGAAGATTTAGATTAGATATAAGGAAGAAATTTTTTTAGCATGAGGGTAGTAAAATGCTGAAACAGGTTGCCCGGAGAGGTGATAGATGCCCCATCCCTGGTAACATTCAAGGTCAGGTTGGATGGGGCTCTGAGCATCCTGATCTAGTGGAATACGTCCCTGCTCATTGCAGGGTTGTGGACTGGATGACCTTTAGAGGTCCATTCCAAACCAAATTATTCTATGATTCTATGATCTTCATTTTACCAAAGACAAAAGATTTTCTTGAATGCTGAACAAGATCAGAGCATATATTTTTAAGTCTCTGTGTTAACAAGCTTTAAACAGCTTTCAATACTGCCTAGTTAAAATTTCTGAAGCTGCATACTCTTGTGTTAAGTGAAAAATCTTTTTAACTGCAAATACTCAAGAAGCACTCACAGTTCATCTTTGAAATCTCTAGGGCTGTTTACGAAGCCTGTGCTTTTGTCCTTGGAGACCCTCTTGGAGCTTTCCATCATTCCTCTTGCAAAATATTGCAAGGAATTGCAGTCCTATAGGACTGAGCTGGCTTGTGACACTCATGTCTGGGGTGATTTAGTGAAAGTTTCAAACACACTGACATAAATTTGTTTTCCTTAATATAAAATAAAATCATATTTCTGCCATTCTAAAACATGGCTGGCTGTTATTTCTCACTTCTTGCCATACTTACCTGCTTAATTCCGAACTGTTACAGTATGTCAAGGAATTTGGGGTTGAACTTTCTTCAAATCATTTCAGGTAACTTCAATAAACTGACGACATTTTGTGACTTCCAGACATAGCTAGTGAAACTTTGTCTATCTGGGAGGAAACACCTACACTGAAAAAATGAAGCATTTTTAGAGAATATCTACACATCATTCACATTACTCCATGCATCATGAGGAAACAAATGCTGAGGATGTTAAATGAACATTTCAGTTGCTCTTTTCACAGCCTGGATCTTTGAGGCAAGAACTAGAGTTTTCTCACCTACAGGTTTCTTAGCAATTGATTTATTTCATCCTATGACTAAGGTAATTCTTAATGGATTTACCTTAAAATAAAATATTTCCCTTAGTCACTACTAACATCCTAAATACTCATTGACATTCAATGCACATATATATATACAGCCTACAAGCACTGGACAAAACAGAAGAAAGAATAAGCAATTCTTACTGTCTCAGGGTGTGTGTACAATTTGTTTAGATTAAGAATGCAAAACAAATCTTATTGTTCTCAATCATTACATTTCAGACTGCATCACAGTGCAGGCTTGGAGATCACAAACTAGATTCCTATTAGATGAAACTAAACAAGATGATGCACCCCAAAAGCACACCGAACACATTCTTGGCATTAATGAACATTTATCTCTTAGGATCAATGAAGAACCCCCCTGAAAAGCATACATTGAATATCGGATCTCCAGCACCATCTGTTTGGCTCTAAAGATCTTTTTCTCAAGGGCCGAGCTAAGTTCTAATATAGATATATCCTAGGATTTTTGTTTTTTTCTCCCTCTCTTCCTTTGGCCCAATCCCTTAAAATCTGTTTCCATCATTCCACATACTAGATAGAGGAACAGTCTCTGTGTTACGGAACTTGTAAACTGTAGCCATGCATAAAGTAATTTTTGGGGCCACTGATGGCTAAGAGACCATGTGTGCTCTTTCAACTATTCAGTAGCTTTGATGCAGCTCAGACTTCTAAGGTAGCTAGTCTATCAACCCATGTATTCCTGCTGGTCATTCAAATAGGGTATATATAAGTCTTTGATGAACAAAACATATTCAATATTCCTCCCAGCTGGCTGGATAATCAACCTACTGAAACTATTTTGAGGAGAGTTACCAGCAGTAGAAAGATGCATCTGTACTCTTTTCCAATAAAGCTATTATTAAACTCATGTCACTGTTACAGTTTCCAAAACTTTTCCTGTTTGTGGTAATGTAGGAAAAAGAAGGGGGCAAGATGTATTGCAAGAATTAGATGGGAAGCTATCTCATATAGTAAGCAACACCAGTAGTAGCCCAGTTGCTCATGTGAGTATGTACTAATAATTCCTTGGGCTTTTTGGGCTGTATTTGCATTTCTCTCATGTTTTGTTTTGTAGAAGGTTTTTTTTTTGTTTGTTGGGTTTTGATTTACTGTTATCTGTGGGTTTTTTTGTTTGTTTTTCCTGATGCAAAATGAAACTGCATTCAAAACCTTGACTTTTGGTGTGGAATAAAATTTTTGCTTTTGAGGAAGTCTATTTACAGGAAGTACAGAAATATCATTTATTATATAGTAATACTTACAGTTATGTAATACCAACCAGTATTTAATAGTAATAATTATGACGATTTTTATGCCACCTGCCTAAGAAAGAATTGTTAAGCAGTAAATGTCCATCAAATAATGACAATTGTCTTATAGTTTCACTGGAGATTATGCAAGAGACAATGAAATATGTTTACTTTAACAGGTGCTGAAAATTCATTATGTTCACTGGTTTTAAAAGTAAACAGTAAAAAGCTAGAGTAGTTGAATTCCTGTGCAGTGTAGGTGTAAAGATTTGTGACATTACCAGACAGTTTGTCAGTTTGTAGTTCACCCCATATGATTAGATATAATAAAATGTTGCAGTTTTTTTTGAAGATACTAGAGGGGATTATTTAGTACATTAATGACTTCCTCTAATATGTCCGTCAGCATGGAGAGAAGGAGCGAAGAAGTTTGAACTAAAGGACGGAAAAGAAAAGCAGAAAATTGTTTTTGTTTTTGTGGTGTGGTTTTTTGTTTTTTTTTTTTGAAGCATCAGTCAGTAGTTAGGAGCGTATGTACTGCAGACTACTGTGCTATACATTGTAAACTATAGATGAACTGCAGCTGTATATCCTGAATGCAAAGACAGGGTGCCCAGCTGGTTCCTGTTGGTGAATTTTAACTCTTCTTAGTCTGGGGTTAGCTGGTGTCTCTGAATTTTCATTTATGCAAAGTATTAAGAGCATCCAATTGCCCTTTTTACCAATATACATGTAGGGTTTTGTAGAAAAGCATTCCTGATATCATTGCTGATGTGCTCAGTGGGTTGTGGGAAGCGATGCAGAAGGACTAAGGGCTCTGGAAGCCTTATTGTTACACATCTTCCAAATCTTCCTGCATGGATGTATCTGTTTACTGTGAGTGCAAGGACAAGGATAAGGGAAAGATACGAACATAATGACACGACAGTGTAACTTAGTCTATAAAGACAGATATATTGGCAGTTGTATCAGATGCATAAAAAAGGTAAGCACCAGCTAAAAGACCTTCAGAGAATTTCATAGTTAGGGACGCTTTTATCTGACACTTAATCATAACTACTTTTTTGCCACAGTCAGTATACTCCATGAAAGTCAGCATTGCTTTCTGTTATACTTTAATGGAAATGTGTAGTGTAGCTGGCTTCTACTGTTCACCTTCTTCTGTGATCTTCTGTTACAGACATTTGGCTCATAGTCTGTGTTATCTAGGTGAACTGCAATGGAAAACAACTGCAAATTTTCTATCTGAAACTAGGTATAACATGCCATTTTGTGTCCTGATACACAGATAAAAGCCTCTTTTTCTCCATTTTCTCTCCTTATCTTTTCATTCACATTTCTCCTGCACCATAGAGGGTGGTTTTGGAAACGAACCAACCAAACAAACAGAAGTTGTTGTGTTGCTATTTTTCATTTTATCTTTAAAAATATTTGTATTTCACAGAATTTAATTTTGCAGCCAAACAGCATAGAGATTTACACTGATAACACTTAAATTAGTTCATTCACCCATTGATGAAATCCTGAAGCATCAAGAAAATAACGATATTTGGAGACTGCAGTTCCCATTGCAAAGAAAATGCTGAAACTTCATGTAGAAATTTAAATCAAAAGATCTTTATGGATCCAGTTGCTAAAACATCTACTGAATTGACTACATTAGTTTAGTTTAATTGACTGGTTGAATAAGCAACAAAAACCGAAACAAATTGCTGAAGAAAAACTATCTCTAGGCAAATCTTTCAGTGCTGATAATAGTCAAGGGCAAGATACAAAGACGTCTGCACAAAATACATCAGAAAGACTACTGCAAAGGAAGAATAAGATATAATTCTGTGAGGTGGATGAAAATGCTCCAATTTTAAAATCTTTCTTCTTGAAATATTTTTTCCCTTTTTTTTTTTTAGTTTAATCTCTTTACTACCTAGTGTTCTTAACACAAAGTGAATAACAGCACTATCAGAGCTCAGCTGGATTATCTGGGAATGACTGAAGACTTGGCTGTAGCCTCTTGAGCCCTGAAATTATGAAATTTCCCCTAGTACAGGAAATTGAGTGGAGCATAACTTGTGAAGGCTGCACACAGAAGGAAAGGCAGCTTCAAACCTGTGGCTTAATATCAAACAAGACCATCATTCCTGAAAATGGGAGTTCTTGTGGCAATGTACTGGTGGGTGGGAAGGAGAAGAAACTGATGTTTACCAACAGTGGTGATAGAAACAGGGTATAAAAGGCAGGGACCAGTTTTGAAATACAAATTAATCTTCTGGTACTATTAACTGGTAGTGTTAGGTGCTATGTTGTGAGTGATACTAATACTATATTCAAACTAAATTTTTCCTCATCTTATGTTTGGGAGACAGTGTCACTCTCCCATCATGAGTTATCAAAGATTTTCTAAGGAACTCTTCAGGAAATGAAAGTCCATGTGACAAATTATTGGACAACTTGACCCTAAAAATTTGAGAATTATGAGGCAACTTTTATTCTGCTTCTTCAACCATGTGAAGCCTACTGAGAATATTTTACTCCCCAGATGCATATTGGAGGACGTTTTCAGCCCTTTAAGTTTCATTTGCTCTTCTTCACACCATAGAACAGAGTGAAGTATATTAGCTAGTGTTCATGATAAAAAGCCTAATTTAGAATTCACAGCATTCGCCTGCAATATGTTTGATGCTTTAGTCAGGATAGAGGTGTCTAGAGATTAAATCTACAGCTGTTGGAACATTTTGGAATACTGGGTGAAAACAAGTTATTAAGTACAGCTTGAAAGCAGAATTAAACCTCTGAAGTGTAAGGTTTTCTTACAGTGGCAATCTAAATTTGCATACAAAGCAAGTCAGGTAATAATTTAATTATTAAGGTTTTCACCCAGCTCTGCATCAGTATACCTTTGCAACTGCACAGGGTTCCACTGGCTTAATGGTTGCTTGAGTTTAGCTGAGGGTAATTTTGGAGTCAGAGGACAACTATTTTTTTTTAAGATTTATTTTGTTTATTGGTACTTAAAACTTCATTTGGGTTTTTGTCCACCAGGATGCAGAATGCCTGTAGTAGTAGACACAGATGAAAAGATAGACTGTCCTACAGGTTCTAGGAGCAGATTTTTTTCCTTTAAATAATTGACTGTTTTGAGTTTCAGAATTTTCACTTGCTTCTTTTTCACATGGAGACTTCCTCTGTCAAGAAAAAAAAAGACTCTTGGAACATGCTTTCAAAAACATGTTTTTCTTGCACTCTAATACACATACAAAGTAAAGGGGAGCTAAACTTGATACTAGACAAATTATTTCAGGCTTTCACTTTCTGATAAAGTATGTATGAGATGGTCACACATGCCTAAGAGGTAACTTGCTTTTTCAAACTCTGAATAATACTCTCAAAAGTTCATGTTTTGAGATACTTGTCTTAGATCATTAGATATTGACATTATCTGTTTTGCCTTTATTTGCCTTTAATATCTCCTATAGAAATCTGAAAACAAGATTGAAAAAGAACAAATCAGTATATCTTCTTTACAGGGAGCATTCACTACTTCTCATCTAAAAAAATTAAGGTGATAAAAAATGTTGCTCTCAGATGTAATATCTAAATAATTCTTTGACATTCATTGTTGACTGCTGAAAGTATAATGAATATCTTTTAATTTGATGACAGATTTGCTATTTTCTCTTTTACTGTGTTTTGATTAAATACTTGAGTTGCAACATCCCTACAAAGCAATTTTTCAACTTTACTCAGAGTGCCATCTAATGGTACTGTTGTCTCAAATTAAAAAAAAAAAAAACAACTGTGGGTCATATTGCAGATTTTATTTTAAAATATAAATGAATTACATCCCTGTATGTTGGAATGCAGCCATCTATTTGTTCAGCTAGTAGAGCAGGGTAGAGCTGAAGTGGTCCAATCTTTATATTGTTTTCTCATTGGATTAATTCATCATCAACATAAATTCTCCTATTTTAGGGACACAATAAGACTATAATATTTAGGAAAGGATGAAAATTAAATAAGACTGTAGTAGGATAAGCACATTGTCTTTCCCTTCATCCTTCTCTCTTCTTTCTTCTCCTGTTCTCTTCTCTTCTTTTTTTTGGTTGTTATCATTTTCTGCAGTTCTGAATGTTACTTGACTCTAATGCAAGAAAGCGTTTAATATTAAGCACAACCGTAAATTTCAGCTCCAAGGATCTATATAACTGAAGCCACAGAATAATTTTAGAATTTAAGCTGTCCTAATTTAATTTGTTCTGTGAAACACCTTGCATATATGTGCCACCTTTAAAAAACTACTATTAATGATGACATATGGCTCCAGCTGGTGTCTACAACAGATATGTTATGAATTATTTCAATTTTGCACAGATTCTCTTTGTTTGACCTCCAATCTTTTGTTAGGGCCTGCACTGACTGTAAATCCTACATATACTAATGTCTGTGGTAACATGTCAGGCACACTTGACTGTGAGACAAAATTTAGCTTGAAAAGCCTTCTACTGTATAACACTTTGGCCCATTATGCTCCATTTACTTTTATTGCAGTCAGGGAGACCTGAATTCATCTCACAACTGATGCTGGCTTCAAAGAAAAAATGTGCTGCTAATAATGCACTTTGTATTGGTCTCCAGATAATGGTTTAAAAATTGAATTGATTTTTTTTTTTATCACATGCAATTTTATTCTTCTCAATATAAGAAGTACATTGTTGAGATTGAAAAGGTACAGCAGAGGGCAAACAAAACAATTCAGGTTCTGAAAGTCTGAATTATAAAGAAAGATTTGCCTGTATAGTTTAGAAAATAGAAGTCTAAGCAAAGACCTTGTAGACAGGGAAATAAGATTTTGAAAGAAAGGAGCATCCTAATGCTAACTTAGATGAAGTGTGTAATAAAAAAAATTAAAAGAGAGTAAGTAGCCTGAATGACAGAAGATGTCAAAGAAACTATGTAATCCACAAATTAAAACAAATGCTTACACCCAGCCAGTAAAATAAATTGTCAGTGAAGCAGGAGACATATGGAAAGAATAAAATATGAGAGAGACTTTGTTGAAGGAATAATACAGAAATACACCAAGCTGTTGCATACCAAGCTGTCATGAGGATGATCACCTAGGTGCCAACAGGACAACAAATTGTGTATATCTGGTAACCATAAGCTCCTTTGACTAGCATATCATGCCTTCCAGCGGTACTTGGACAGCAAAATAGAGGATAAATAGTTCAAATGTGAATTATTAACTTAAGTCCAAATGTGACTGTAAGCTTCTATTTGTCATCTGTGTGTATATTCGAAAATATTTCACCCCATGAAGCATTCTCCTTCATTTTACAATCAGGGTATTGAACTGGAATACCCCCTGCTACCCATATCTCAACTTTTTTAAATCAGTATTTCAGTTTAAGTCTCAATAGCTTTCATTCTCTCTCTATCTCTGTCTTTTTTTATATATAAAATAAAACCATTACAAACCACAAAAGTTTTGTGTCCTCTTTGCCCACAGGTGCACTCACAAAACAGAAAGTACTTTTCAAATTCAACACAGAAATTTTAGGAAAACAGGCTTGACAGCTGTCAAGCTGATGGCTGGAATTTTTCATTAGGATATACTGTACCAGGACAAAAAATTCCAGCCATCCTGCAAGAGCAAAATACGCAAACCTTTATTTTGGACTGCTCTTCAGACTGATAATTTCCTACAGGAAAAGAGACCTTTTACCGCTTTTGTACTGCATATCTAAAACTGCAAACTATGATAGATAAGGCCATGTTTTGAACTTACTGTATCTATTCTAATCCATTAGTTTTACTGGGATTTTCTCGGTTGAAGAAAATACAATTTAACTTAAAATATTAAATAAAAAATATGGAGTCTCAAATGTTACTATCATTTTTATATATATATATATATATACACACTTAAGGTTTTACAAAAGAAAAACAGAAAGAATAAGAAATAAATGTAATTAATTTACCAATGGATAATTTTGTGAAATTGTAATTTTATGAGACTATTTCTTGAGAAAAATATCCTTGATGCATAAGGCTGCAGTGTCATTTTTCAACTTCACATTGAAGTGTAACTAGATCTTGAATGAAAAGTATAACTTATTCCAGAAATTTATGGATAGTTTTCCTGGACTACTGCTTGTTATTTTACTGATTTTTTTTTTTTTATTTAATTGAAATAGCTCCTAGAGAAGACTTTACGAATTACCTTACCCTGATAGCTGCTGAATTTTTCATATATGTTATCTTTCTAAAGGAATCATCACAAAGACCTGTGATAGCGCTAGATAACTATTTATATATAGTTCACTGCAAAAAATCTGCTAATTCCAATGCACAGATGGTCGCTAATTTTTCCCTCAAAAGTAAGAAATAAAAGAGAAGTATAGCTCTTTTTTTTCCTTAAGATGATGTTAAACCTTATATTTTTAAGGGTGGCTGAGCCTAATTTCACACTTTTTTTTTTTAATCTGCTGTCCACGGTTTGCCATTTACTTTTACGCTAGTTACTCCTTTGAGCACAGGTGGGAAGCAAAGTGGGAGATGTCCTAGAGTAAGAAAAGGTTGTACAAGAATTTCCATGTCTATGCTCTTTGTGTGTGTATTGGATATCTGTTCTCTTCCTTGCATTTTCCACACACATATATGATCAAATGCTGTTACACTCATGGTCAGAATGTCTATTAATAAACAAACAAATAGCTAATTTATTGGTACCTTTTGAATAGTGTTGGCCGGCACAGTCCAGAGGGTGATAGGAGTCCTTGTTGCAAGAATCCTTGCAATGACATCCAGCTGGATTGGAATGGGGCTCCCCGAACCACTGATCTACTCAGTTCTTATATCCAGCTGGGCTGTGGTCCCGCATGACCACCTCAGCACATACATGACTCATTTCTATTACTTGTATTAAACTATATACAAAACGTCTCTAAACTGTCTCATCCGTTTGCCTGCCAGTCTGACCTTGATGCCTGGGGAAGGTTATGGAGCAGATCACCTTGAGTGCCATCACAGCACATACAGAACAACCAGCAATCAGGCTCAGTCACCATGGGTTTATGAAAGGCAAGTCCTGCTTGACTAACGTCATCTCCTTCTATGACAAGGTGACCCGCTTAGTGGATGAGGGAAAAGCTGTGCACGTTGTCTACCTAGAAATAAGTAAAGCCTTTGATGCCCTTTCCCACAGCATTCTCCTGGACAAACTGGCTGCTCATGGCTTGAATGGGTGTACTCTTCACTGGATAAAAACTGGCTGGAAGGCTGGACCCAAAGATTGGTGGTGAACGGAGTTAAATTCAGTTGGTGGTTGGTTACAAATGGTGTTCCCCAGGACTCGGTACTGGGACCAGTTCTGCTTAATATCTTTATCAACAATGTGGACAAGGGGATCGAGTGCACCTGCAGTAAGGTTACAGATGACACCAAGTTGGGTAGGAGTGTCGACCAGCTTGAGGGTAGGAAGGCTCTATAGAGGGATCTGGAAAGGCTGGATTGATGGGCCGAGGCCAATGGTATGAGGTTCAACTAGGCCAGGTGGCAGGTCCTGCACTTGGGTCACAACAACCCCATGCAATGCTACAGGTTTGGGGAAGAGTGTCTGGAAAGCTGCCCAGCAGAAAAGGACCTGGGGGTTTTGGTCAACAGCTGGTTGAATATGAGCCAGCAGTGTGCCCAGGTGGCCAAGAAGGCAGAATCACAGAATGACAGAATGGCCTAGGTTGGAAGGGACCTTTAAGATCACCTAGTCCAACCATAAAAAAAAAAAAACCAAAAAACAACAACAACAAAAACCAAAAACCCCAAACACAAACAAACCCACACACCACCAACCAACACTAAACCATATCCCCAAGCACCATGTCAACTCGTCTTTTGAACAGAACTGAACAACCCCATCTCCCTCAGCCTCTCCTCATA
>KZ505636.1:2860170-3002067 GCA_002844005.1 Limosa lapponica baueri
TTGTTCAGCCAAGCCGGTCTTTTCCCCGGACGGCTCACTTTACTGCGCACAGGAACAGCCTGCTGCTGCGCTTTCAAGACTTCCTCCTCCTGAAAAACATCCAGCCTTCCTGGACTCCTTTGCTGTTCAGGGCTGCCTCCCAAGGGACTCTGTCAAGCAGACTCTTGAAAAGACCAAAGTCTGCCCTCTGAAGTCCATGATGGCAGTCCTGCTGACTCCCCTTCTTGCTTCCCTGAGAATCAAAAACTCTATCATTTCATGGTCGCTGTACCTCAGACAGCCTCCAACCGTTACATCCCCCACAAGTCCTTCTCTGTTTACGAACAGCAGATCTAGTAGTGCTCCTTCCCTAGTTGGCTCCCTCACTAGCTGTGTCAGGAAGTTATCCCCGACACACTCCAGGAACCTTCTAGACTGTTCCCTCTCAGCTGTATTATGTACCCAGCTGATACCTGGTAGGTTGAGGTCTCCCACCAGGACAAGGGCAAATGATCTTGAGACCTCTACTAGCTGCTTGTAGAACCTTTCATCAACCTCTACATCCTGGTTGAGTGGTCTGTAACAAACTCCCACCACAATATCCGCCTTGCTGGCCCTCCCCTTGATTCTTACCCATAGGCACTCAACTTTACCATTACCCTCAGTTAGTTCCACACAATCATAATCCTTCCTAACATAGAGGGCCACCCCTCCTCCTCTCCTTCCTTGCCTGTCCCTTCTGAAGAGCCTGTAGCAATCCATTCATTCGATTCATCCCACCACATTTCTGTGATGGCAACTACATGGTAGCTTTCATGCTGTACAATGGCTTCCAGCTCCTCCTGTTTGTTGCCCATGCTGCGTGCGTTTGTGTAGATGCACTTCAGCTGGGCTGATTGTCTTGCCACTCTTTGAGGGGGACGAGCCCTATTTCCCACCCGACCGTGTTTAGTCCCTTCTGTAGTTGCCAACCTATTACTTCTCCTTATGTCTTCGCTACTGTATGGAGGTTCTTGCTATCACCCCATCCTTCCAACCCTCATGTGTCATCCTGCCACTTGCCACAGACCCTTCTGATATTATCGTTGTCATCCACCTCAAGTGAAATGGCAGGCTGAAGGCTATCCTTAGGCTCATGTCTAGTGTACCTGTGTTTAACCCCCTCCCCGTTCGAGCCTAGTTTAAAGCCCTTTCGGCAAGCCCTGCCAACTCATGTGCCAGGATTATTCTCCCCCTCTGAGACAGATGTACTCCATCTGTAGCTAGCAGACCAGGTGTCATATAAAGTTCCCCAAGATCAAAAAACCCAGAATTTTGTTGGTGACACCAGCCTCTGAGCCACTTGTTAATCATGCCTGACTTCCTATTCCTTTCAGTATTCCAACCTGCAACTAAGGGTATCAATGAAAAAATTACCTCTGCCCCTGTTCCCTCAACCAGTTTCCCAAGGGCCTTGAAGTCCCTTTTGATTGCTTTTAAACATCTTGTATCAACCTTGTCGCTTCCCACTTGTATAATTGCTAAGGGATAGTAATCAGAGGGGTGTACCAGACTAGGCAGCCTTCTGGTAACATCTCTGACCCGGGCCCCAGGGAGGCAGCAGACGTTCCTGTGGGAGGGATCCGGCCGACATATGGGGCCCTCTGTTCCCTTCAGAAGGGAATCACCAATAACAATTACCCTCCTCTTTTTTTTTAGGGTACTAGTTATGATGCAAGGTGGGGACTGACTTGCTATAGGCAACCCCCCAGATGGTGTTTCTTCTACCTTCTCATCCTCCTCACCCTCAACCTTCAGTGCCCCGTACTTGTTGTGCAAGGGCAAACGGTAAGGTGAGGGGGGCTGTGAGGGGTTTCCCTTGCCTCTTCTAACAGGCACCTGTATCCATTCCCCCCTGTTCCCTGGGTCATCTCCCTCTGCTAAGGGGGTCTGCAGAGCTTGATACCACAAATCTAACTCCCTTTCACATTCCCTTATAGACCTTAGTCTTTTCACCTCTTCCTTCAGCTCAGCCACCATGTTAAGCAGATCGTTGATCTGCTCACACCTAACACAGGTGTTGTCTCCGCCATTCGCTGTTGCAGGGTTCCAGCACTCACTGCAGCCAGTTGCCTGAATGCCTGCATGTTTGTGTGTGGCCTCTGTTTGGGTACCCACAGTTTTTTTAACAGCCTTCTGTCGAGTTGCAACCATGGCTGGATCTCTTCAGGCAAGCGACTTTTTTTTGTGTGTGTGTGTTTTATTGGTTTTTTATGTTATTTTTTTTATTTTTTAGCCTGCCCGACCCGGCACACGCTGCTGCGGCGCGGCGGCCTCTCCAAGTCGCTGCCTCCTGCCGGTGTGTTTCTCTCTGTGTTTGAATCTCCCGCGGTTGCCGTGGCAACCCTCCCCCGCTGCGTCACTCTCCCGCGCAGGCGCGTTAGCGGGCCTACCCTGCTGCCCCTCCTCCCCTTTCTAGGACCCCCTCGCTTCGGGAAGTCCCCTGCTCACCTGAAAAGTAGGAGCCACAGTAGTAGTGCGCGGAGCTTCGCTGGAGCTGGAGCTGGAGCTGGAGCTGGAGCTGGAGCTGGAGCTGGAGCTGGAGCTGGAGCTGGAGCTGGAGCTGGAGCTGGAGCTGGAGCTGGAGCTGGAGCTGGAGCTGGAGCTGGAGCTGGAGCTGGAGCTGGAGCTGGAGCCGGTCCTGGTGCCGGAGCCGGTCCTGGTGCCGGAGCCGGTCCTGGTGCCGGAGCCGGTCCTGGTGCCGGAGCTGGCCCTGCTTGCCTCTCCAAGTCGCTGCCTCGTGCCGGTGTGTTTCTCTAAGCGAATAGTACTCTGTCTTGTATCAGAAACCACGTAGCCAGCAGGACTAAGGAAGTGATTGTTCTCCTGTACTCAGCACTGGTGAGGCCTCACCTCGAATATTGTGTTCAGTTTTGGGCCCCTCACTACAAGAAAGACATTGAGGTGCTGGAGCATGTGCAAAGAAGAGCAATGAAGCTGGTGAAGGGTCTGGAGAACAAGTCTGGAGATAAAGAGGCTGAGAAGGAGACCTTATTGCTCTCTTCAACTACTTGAAAGGAGGTTGTGGTGAGGTGGGTGTTGGTCTCTTCTCCAATGTAACAAACAATAGGACAAGAGGAAATTACCTCAAGTTGCACCTTGGGAGGTTTGGATTGGATATTAGGAAAAAATTCTTCATTGAAAGGGTTATCAAGTATTGGAACAGGCTGCCCAGGGAAGCGGTTGAGTCACCATCCTTTGAGATACTGAAAAGAGCTGTAGAGGTGGTGCTTAAGCATGTGGTTTAGTGGTGGACTTCTCAGTGTTAACAGTTGGACTCAATGATTAAAGGTCTTTTCCAACCTAAATGATTCTATGATTCTAAAATATTGTCTTATGTGAACATTTTTTCTTCTGCAAGAACAATTTCTACTGACCATTTACAAGATTCTTATTTATGTAAAATTTTCATCGGTTTTACAGCAGGAACGGCCCGTGGAAGTCTCCGACCACATTGTCCACCCAGGGAGTTAATCAACACATCAAACACACAAATAGCGCTTGTTGATCCAAGTGCAGCAGAAGCTGTCTAAGCAGTCTCTGGGACTGGTTGAATCTCACATTGTTACAGGTGAGTCCTTTGTCTCCAACCAGTTTGTTGGTTCTTCTATGCAGACAAAGTGGGGAGCTCCTAGATCATCCTAGGAAATTAATAACGAAGTGCACACAGGCACAACCCTGATAAAGTGCTACACCACAGTTGTAGCTTAAATTCTGTAGGTTTTGTTACAAGACTATTCAGTAAGTGCAGGATGACTTTTTCAGTGTAAACAGTTTGAAAAGTGAAACTTAATTCAATGGTAAAGTTTCCTCAAAAATAATTTTCCTTTTCTGTATAGCATTAAAGGAGCTATTTATAATTTTATACAGTAACAGAAAAGATTAACAGTGATGAGATGCATCTCTAGAAAATCTGTTCTACTACTATCTGCACAAGAGTAAAAAGGAAGGATTTCTATGTGGCTTCTCCTTTGAACATACATAATTTGGGTGTTCTTAGCAGCAAGCAACAGAGATGCTTGGCTACAAATCCCATAAATAGTAAGTTTCAGAAAGCTTCATATAAGCTTCAAGGATATGAGTACGTACATGTATTTATTCATCTGAGGTTACAAAAATAGGTGTGCACAGAAATAAATAAATTAATAAATTAAAAAAGGATTGAAAAGCTGGAAATTCTAATAAGTTTTATGCTTGCAGGCTGAATTACACGATGCCATAAGCAGCTTTATTTCATATTTTGTAGCTCCTCTAAGTCATGGTATACTGTAAATGCATATTTAAGGGTCTCAGAAGTAAAATCTTAAAAGAATTAATCTAAGTATGTTTAAATAAAAGCTGGAAATCTACTGAATTTCATTTAAATTCAGAAAGATAGTCATATAAAGTGCTCACAGCTTTGAGCTGCGGAGTCAGGGCCTGAGATGAAAATTGTGACCTCTGTGCAACTGTGAGCTCGATTGTGGCGATTGGCTCAAAATAAGTATATGAAGTTGCTTGTAAACACCAGCATAATGCTTAATTCTACATGCTCTACTGCAGACTTGGTGATCTCCATTCTATGAATTCTCCACACTTTTAAAATGAAAATTTAAGACTGTCTTCAGTAAGAAAAACATGAGTATGCTGTTCTGGCTGAATGAACAACAGAAAGTTCTATTGTAAATTATTTGGGTTACTGAATGGAGTCAAATTTATTCATGGTGTAATAATTCTGGTTTGATACAATAACATTGCACCAACCATATACTTTGTCATATGTGTTTATTTAGTCAATCAGTACAATATTATTCCCTTTTTATTTTATTGTAGATGTTATACTAGAGACAAAGCTAAGTGTTCAGAGATTGTCAAATTTATAGTGGACTGAAGACCAAAATATGAACATCATTGTCCACTGTAAAGTGCTAAAGCTGCAAGGGACTGGGGGATCATACTTTCATCATAGCAATAAGATCTAACATCCAGTTACCACCTTCACCCACTTCAGTCTTTAACTTTGTATTAGACTTCTCTACGAATATTATTTATCTTTCCTTATTTATTTAAATGAATTTATTTATTCTAATGTGTTTATTTCTAATGTGATTTTTGGTTTGTCATTTCTACAAAGTTGCACAGTGATAGAAAAAAATGAACACCCTACGCATTTTAGCAAACTTTTTAATGTTGATTACTGCACGTAGGTATCTCTCATGCTATGATTACAACATATATGATAGAGCTGAAGCACTAAATAAGAGCAGATTTAAAAATGTTGTTGTGGAATGTAAGATGATGATTCTGTGAACATAAGGTATTGATTCCCAGATGCACTTGTACATCTGTTACATATTCTGATTGTGCATTTTTCTAGTTTGTGCCTCTAGAATTATTGAGTAGCTAAGATTGAGTGTTTTTCTTGCAGACGCTATCAAAGATAATTTTTTTCACTGGATTTTGCTTTGTAACTGTGCACATGAATATCCTGAAAATAGGGTAGAACATCAGTTAAGATCTTTGCAACAGTTTGCCTGACTTTTTGTCTTGTTGACATTCTTTTTCCATGTTTTGCTATCCATAGTGACCCTCCCATATTGATTCAATTCCCAAATCTTCTTTCATTGTTTTCACAATGTTCTTTGAATCTTATTCTTTAATTGTCACCCTTACACAGCAGCCTGCATGATTCTGCCTATATCTTTAAAACCAAAAAAACTTTGCATGCTACTTTAATAAGAAGCTTTTTGTCTGCTCATCTGTCCAGTTCAGATCAGTACAGATACAGTTCAGATTTCCTGTTCGTGTTTGTTACCACATTGCTTCTACTTGTCTTACTGGTAATATCTTTTATCATTTATAGGTTGAATCAAAAGGCAGGTATTGTTTATTCATTAATCCAGGCCTAATGTTCTTATCCTTTGTAGGTGGATGATTTTTCTTTTCCTACCTTAGGTATTTAGTTTTCATCTCATACTAATCCATTATCACTCAGAATAATACTCTGCATCTGAGATAACTAGAACAGTGTAGATTTGTGAGCTGCATGATTTTTTTAGTATCTCTCTAAAAATGTTTTCTACTAAATCATGACCAAATGCCCAATTACATGAGCATTTGGAGACGTGGTCTGGCATTCTTTAATTGAATAGCTTCTAACTCCTCAAGATGTCCAGCTCAATGCAAGTAAAATACGCATGGAGAATATATCTATTAACTATGACAAAGGGAGCCAGAATGTGGCCTCAGTAGACCATGCTGCCAATCATAAAAAAAAAAGTAAAATAAATTGATAAGTATTTGTTTGAGTAGCTTAAAACTTAAAATAATAAAAATAAGTGATAATATAATTTACATTTACAGATGGATCTTAAAAAAACTAAAGATTTTTTTCTCACAAAGTAGTTCGACATCTGTGATTAATGCCAAGACCATTTATCTTGTTGCAGTTGTCTCTGTAAAACTGATTTGCATTTTATTATTATTAATTCATGAATAGGTGAAATCTTTCACTGTTCATTCATATAACTATCCTATCAAAATTAGTGTTCTCCTACCTGTTTTACATTACCATAGCCCGAGTGATTTCAATGCTAAATTAGCCAGTTATGTCTAAGAAGACTATCATCAGTAAAGTGAGATACATGTGGTGCAATGCCTGCAATACTAACTTAAAGCCTTAAAAAAGGTGATTATTACCATGATGAGAGTTAAGTATAATTTCTGAGAAAATCCTGCATTTTTCAAGTTGAGATTTAAAGAAAACCACACATTCCTCACCTAAATCAGACATAAGCTTTCAAAACAGAATATATGACAGATTTTAGCTCTGCATAAACTTTTTGTTGGCCTCCTTAGAGAGATGTATGTCACACTCTGTCCTCACATATGCAAAATTACCATTGAGTTCATTGGGAATTTGTACTGATGAAGGGCTTTAGATTTCTCTCTATTTATGTCTTACTATAGTAGTTTAGACTGCAAGATAATGGTAAAGCATATTTTTATTTCTGTTGCAGTACTTCTAGGGATGCTTTCCAAAGCGGTAATGAACTGGTTCATTCCCTTCCTGCATGAGGTTTTCTTTCTTGCCCTTACTCCCAAATACGGGAACAAAACCCCAAAGCCCCCAACTCAGCCCTTCTCCCTCCCAGAAGGATCCAAACAAAAAGTTCATTATAGCTTCTGGATTTGACTGGCTTATGTGCTCATTTGTAAAATGTACTGCTGACAGTCTTAATTTTCAACTCATTATCAGTTCTACACAGCCCAGCATGTTGAAAAATACTAAGCATTCTGTAAAAAAAATCGCCTTTCTTTTTAAGGAGGAATCATGATTATACATTCTTACAACGTAAAGGGCTTTGTAATCACTCCATCCCTGGTGTAACATTGATAAAGTATGTTTAATAAATCGGGTTTATAACTCATTCTGAAATTACAATACTTGGGCTGTGTTATATTTTCAGCCGCATCTGTATGGTGCCGAGTTCTGTTCTGTACTTCAGTGTTTGCCAGTTATAGAAATAAGAGTTAGATAACAATGGCACTTAAACCATGTGCTAGTTGTTTTAAAATGTATTGGCATCACAGCATTTAAATCATCAGTCTCTGGCAAGATGTCTCACGTTGTCTTCTGCTGTCTTAAGTGTGTAAGACAAATAATTCTGCACTCTGTTTAGTGCTATGAAGCAGGTTGAGATAAAGGGTAAGTGTGTTACTAAGCTTCAGTTACTCCAAAAACTACTTTGAATACAAACAGTTTGTGTCTGGGACTGTGGCACAGTCCCAGAATTGGACAGCTAGCACCTATGGCAGTGCAAACCAATTGAGGATCTAGGGACCAAGCTGAAGCATTGCCATCCTTACAGTTGTGACGTGTCATTGGTGACTAAGCTAAAGACTAAGAGGAGCGTGAAATCTGTGAACATCTGCAAAGTATACTAGGAGCGAGACTGCCTATTGTCTTTCATTCATGGGGACCTTATGGTTGTTCTCTTTACCAAACCAGACTCATCATGGACTGGGAAATAAACTGTACCAGGTAAAAAACAAACAAACAAACAAAAAACCACCAAAAACCAGACTTCTTGCTTATTTTAAAAAACTTAGGGTTCTTACCTTTTCTTGGTGCAATACAACAACACACTGTGTAGTCATTCAATTATTAGCCACTAATTCAGATACGTACTTTTAGGCACCTAACTCTAAATTTATTTATTTGCTTGAAGTCATATGTATTTACAAAATCTGCAACAGCAGGCTACATTTCCTCCTCATTCTGCACAAAACCCAGAATATGTGGTATTAATCCCATTGGAAAACACACAGGCTATCACTGTTCACAAGGCTAATCTGATGATTAATATGTTATTAAAGTTGAAATGGTGTCTGCTATAAAAGGGATATCAGTAGTAATGTGCTATCCACACTGCTGTGCCAGTATGTCTCAATCCTGACATTGCTCGGTGATGGAGCACTGAAACTCCTCTCACACACAGTGTTAAATCCATTCTGATTAGAGAGTTAGTGGGAACTTTAGCAAGATTTTACATTGGTACAGATTTTTACTGCTCATAGCTCATTGACTACGCATAGGCTGCCAAGCACTAGCAGTGTTTAAGGTTGTCCTGACACAGTATTAAATAAAACATGTTTATTATCATAAGCAGAAAACAGGATGTACAGAAGGTAGAATCCAAGTGCCAAGTATTAAACAGTGCTTTGTCACCTCACAGGAAAATTCAGAAACAATGTTTTTTCTTGAGATTAAAAACCTGCTTAACAAGAAAAATCTTGGTGTTGCTCACTAAGGACTTTCGGCTTGTGTACATTATTTAGACACTTCTTTGCTACCTGAAATTCTCTGGATTGAAGTGGTAGCTGGTTTAGTGTGTTCTGATCCCTCCCTATTCCTTTTCAATTTATTTCCCCAGAGAGTATGGGTTAGGCACAGCAGCTGGCTGTCACTGTGACTTGCTTTTTACTCAGGTGTGCAGCTGAGCTGAATAAGGAACAAGGAGAAAAAGTCAGCAAAGTTGTACAAAGTCAGTCAGTTCCATGGCTGAAACTGGAATCATTTTTGACTCCCAGCCTAAATGCTGCAGAAGTTGCCTGCTTTTAATTAAGTACTGTACATTTTGGAAACTTTCTTGCCATTCTGTTACATTTTACTGAGCAATTCCTTGGAAAACAGTGGTGGTAGTCATGAGAAAACAAAAAAACAAAGACCCCACACTGTGAGTTAGACATTTTGAGTTATTGTATACAGCAATTCCTGTATTTTTGTACACATGACTCTGCTTATTGTTTCAATTCAATATTCAAGATTTGTGAATTCATTAGAAAATAGTAAAATGGGTCTAACATGGGAACGAAAGCATAGAAAAGGGGACAGAACAGAGCATATTTTTAAATGCTTTTCTCATTGAATAGTGATACATTTTAATAGATTTTAATTAATAAGATTGAAATAATATTATTTTTAAAAATTCCAGCCATATTTCTAATGGAAAATCATGTTCAAATAAGGACAAACAGGTCTTTTCTTCTTGGCCCCAAGTGATATGCTGATATTTCTTTACAATAAGTGAAAGTGTGTGGTTATTTCACCACTTGGTTTATTTTTCTAAAACTGTCTACACTATCTACTGTGGCTTTGATGTTGTTTGCATGATTTGCACTCTCCCTTAAGATTAGTATTTTTTTTTTTTAAATAAAACCTGTTTAATTTTAGAAATGTAGGGAGACATTCAAAACCTGCCTGGACGTTTTCCTGTACAACCTGCTGTAGGTTGACCTGCGCTGGCAGGGGTTTTGGACTAGATGATCTCCAGAGGTCCCTTCCAACCCCATATCATTCTGTGATTCTGTAATATATGCTCCAGGTAGTATAGTGTTATTCAGAGACATTTAAATGAGTTATGCATGAACTAGTTCCATAACTATATATGTCAAAGCTGGACATTGCAGTGCTTTACTTAAACTGAGTAACCAGTAATCTTGCTGAGAAACCAGGCTTGGGATGTGATAGTCTGAACTAGTACTTCCACAGCTGTTACGTTATTTCACATAGAGATAACTGAATATTTGGAGCTAGCTTATGTCGTGTGGATGTACCCATGGAATCTTTTGTGATTAATGAAAAATAGTGGTTAGCAGTCAGACTACCAGGACCCACAGAAAACAAAAGAGTACATTTGGCACATAGGGTAAAAAAAGGAGCACCTGATAAAGGCACAAACAGATACAGCTAGGAACTAAACCTAAAGGTATGATTGTGGGCAATTATTGAACAGAGGTTCTAAAGACAGATTATGAGAAAGTTCCACTGACAAAGTCATTCAGCTTGTAAAGACAGCAGATTTGTTTAAGAAAAGACTCAAAACAATTGTTACTACTGCAGCACTATATGCAGGTTTAGGCAAAAGAAAACCAGAGAAAGGACAAAGAACATGAGCTTGCTGGTCCAGTGTCTACAGTGTAAGAGTAGATAGACTGAGAAAAAGCAATCATCTAATCAGTGACCTCCTCATTAATATACAAAGGATTCCCTGAAAACAAGTCTTATCCAGGCTGAACAAGACCCAGTGCTTCAGCCTTTCCTCACAGGGTGAGATCTGTACCTCCCCACCATCTCACTGCCTCTGCTGAATTTGCTACAATCTTTTCCATACAGTGGGTACACGTCTGGACGAAGTATTCCAAACTTGGTCTAATGCTGAGCAGGCAGGCATAAACTACCAGGAATGGTCCTGTCAATCCAGACCAGGATGCACTGGACACCTTTACTCTCAGGGCATGCTGCTGGCTCATGCTCCTTTGCTACCAGCCGAGGCCCCTTGGTCATTTCAGAAGAGCTGCTCTCCAGCCAGTTAGCAAACTTTGTTACAAGGGCTTGTTTTTTTCCTAGGTACAGGACTTGGCATTTGTCTTTGTTAAATTTAATGAGATTCCTGTTGGTCTGTTCCTCCAGATCCCTCCGGATGGAAGCCCTGCCTTGGGTGTTATTGAATGTTCCCCCAGTTTAGTGTCATCTGCAAAACTGAGAGTGCCTCCTCCTGGATATTGATAATGATGTCAAACAAGATGTGATCCAGGGTAGACTCTTGTGTTATTCTACATGTTACCTACCATGAGGCAGAATATGACCCACTAACAAGTAACTTCTGAGCCTGAACATGGAACGAGTTATTTACCCATCTAGTTGTCCACCCATCCAGCCCATAATGTCCTGACCTTGATTCAGAATATTGAATATTGTGGGAAACAGTTTTGAAAACCTTACTGGTCAAAGTAGATAATATCCAATGCACTCCCTCCATCTGTAGACTTGGTTATTTTAACGTAAGAGGCAGTCAGGTTGGTCAAGTATGATTTAACCTTTAGAAATCCATGCTAACTACTCCCAGTCATCTTCTTCCTCTGGCCATGAATTTATTCTAATGTTACTTGCTCTATGATTTGTACAGGGAGCAAACTGAGGCTGACTGTCCTGTAATTTCCTAGATTGTTCTTTTGGCCTTTTTTTGAAGATGGGTGCAATATTTTCATTTCTCCAGTCATTGAGAATTCGCTCTCTGTCTCCATGACCTGTCAAAGATGAGAGCAGGCAGATCTCCCAGCATCACTGGATGTAGCCTGTTGATTTCCAGGTACTTTTATAGGTTGACCTCTCTCAAGTAGTCCCTGGCTCAGCCCTTATCCACTGCTGGTAATTCTCAATCTTGAACCCTTTCACTGATTACAGGGGCCTTAGAGCCCCATTGGTGAAGACTGAGGCACGGGCAGTATTTACTGACCTCAGCCTTATCTGCATCCACTGGCACTAAATCATCTGCAGTCAAGGTGTTGCTTAAATAGATTCAGAGCTCCACTGGAGAAGACATTATAGCCTATAAAAAACATATCCAGAGGTCATTAATCAAGACATACTGGGAAGACCACTCAAATGCCATATATGCAGCTAGGCTATCAGATTGGTGACTGGTTCAGTTACACCTCTAATCTGAGCAATCCTGCAAAATAGCAATGTTAATTTGAACCAAATGGAGGAAAAATGTTTGTGATGCCTCATAATGACTCTAATAGTGAGGACAGTGGACAAATATAAGATGTCCAGTAAGAAATACACACAAGAATGTTTTACTTTGAGATATAGTTGCTGGACAACAAAGCAGTGCAATGTATGGATATGAAGCGGAGGATAATTTGAAGGTATCCTCAGAATGGAAAAGGAAGGAAAGCGCTCATTAGGACTGTAGACAGAATTATAACAAAATGTAAAGTATCCACATGCATAATTGCATATTCAAAACAGAGATTTTTTTCATGCAAAAGGAGCAGAAAATCCTGCCAAAAAAAAAAAAAAAAGACTTCAGTGTCACTACTGCAACTAGCATAGGTAAAACTAGAAATTTAGTACTGTGAGAAAATAATCAGATTAGTTCATACAAAACCCCTCAATAAAAAAAAATGAAAAAGAATTACTAATCTTTGCCAGCTATTGAGGATACTACATGATTTACTAGATTAAACTGCTTACTATAAGTATTTTTACATGCAAAGTATTAGTGTCATTGGAACAGCCTGGCAATGTTTCACATGCCCTTTGGCAAGTATTGTTGGGTACAAAGGTCTTTGGGTATCAACAGGGCCTGCAAGTCATTACTGACATAAAGCAAACTAGGCCTGGAAGGGAAGTACCAGTATCTTGATTATAACAGATGATACTCTTACTTAAAGAAATTAAAGAAGAGGCAATTCATAACAATGGTGTGGAGATGCAACTCTATTAAGGAGCTTTTCAGAAAATATTTTAGGTTAAAATGAATCTGAAAAGACCTACTGCCTTCTTCTTCAGATATCTTTTGATTCTGAAAAACTGTCTTAAGGTACTGAGAGCCAGAAAGCCATTACAAATATATCCAGGCTGTAGGATATGAGAGGAGGCCAGCAATTCACTTTACAAAAATCAATCAAAAGCCTGAGAATATTCAAGTAATGCAAACATGATGCATCATGGGAATAATTGGAAATCAGGAACCAATATTTAATGAAGTAATGAAATACATATGTGAGTCACTGACCCTGAAATACTATAATCGAGTGCAGTAGTCTACAATATAATCATGCTATGCTGCTTTTTAAGGACTTTGAAGAGCAGTATCTAGAAAAATAGAGGTGATAACATTTTCTTGATACAAGCAAGGACAGATAATGGTCAGAAAAGAAGCTCCTGGTTACATTCTTCAAAGTAGAATAATTCTACTTTCCTCACCTTTGGGCACAGGATATTTGTGCAGGCAGATCACAGGTCGTTAAAATCCATCAAGAAGAAACCACAGCTGAGTGCACCCAAGTGTATACAGCAGATGTTACTGGGACTTGTGTGTTATGATGTGAGAATAAGATGCTACTCTGGAAAGCTACTTACGTTTTAGATATGCTATGCAATGCATAGTTTCCTGAATGTAGCAGAAATGACGTGGCTTTGTCAAAAAGGAGATAAAGTCTGTCAATATGTGAAAAAACAGCAGCTAAGAAATATTAGGAATGGAAATGAAAGCAAAACAGAAAATGTAATTATGGAAACAGATACATCCATGCTGTCACTTGAACATTGTTCATAGTTATGGTCAAATCTCCTCAAGAAGACGAAACGATAGTGGAAGCAAAAAATGTTCTGGGATAGGCTGCAAGAGATCAGAGACATAGAAAACCAAATCAGACTTTAAACTTGAAAAAATGTGCTCAATATAAATCATGAATGACATGAACATGCAAGTAGGGAATTATCCCTTTTCTTATAAAAAATAAGGGGAGCAAATTAAATTACCAAATATAAGTTTTAAAGAAAATGAGTATTTTTTTCACATGATGCAAGATAACTTTGTAGAACTTATTCCTACATGTTTTGGATAACAAATAGATCAAGAATTTGCATCAGAAAAATAGCATTTTACTGAAAGTGAATTCTCAGTTACTGCATTGTGGAAACTTTTGGCCTAGGATGGACTCATTTTCATACTCTTACCATATTTTTTTCATTCAATTTTTGCTACTAATTACTTTTAGTCACTTCGTATGCAACTAGCTCTCCTTAACATACGTTCACTGACTGTAAGCTCTAAGTACTCTAAAACAGCCTGATTTAAGGTACAACAGATAGTGAATTAAGATATAACAGTGTGCATTTATTTATATTTTAGGATTGATTAAACTGTAAGAAACAAATGGCTTATGAACTTATCCCTACTATCATAAGAAAAATAAACTGCGTGTAAGAAGCATAGGTGGGACCTCAGCTGGTCAGAAGCTTGACCTGAAACTGCCACTAAATAAGCATAACAAAAGATACCAGTTTTCTAATCTTTAAAGGTTGTAACAGAATATAAAAAAAATAAACTACTACGATGTTTAAAAAATAGAGGCAATTCCAGTGTGCAGAGTGACATGAACTTTTTTTCAAAGCGTGCTCTACCAGAAAGCAGAGTATGGCATTAGTTTTTTTCTCATTTGCATCTTCACAGATAGCAATTGACTCAAAAATTACTCTTGTTGTAGTATGTGCATGTTTCTAAACCAAGGATGGAACAAGAAGAGTATGCAGAAACTCATTTTACATGACTATTGTTGCTAGAGAGAGTGCTCCACTGGGATCCCTCACTGAGCTTGTTTGTCTCACTCTGCCTGGGATTTTCAGTGACAGCTCAGTGACATAGTGGAAACTCAGAGTGATTCAGGTTTTTCTGTTTGTTTTTCCGTTTGTTTTTCCATCATCTTTAATTCTTTAATTCTGTAACTGTGGAATTTCTAAACAATAGGTCAAATCCTCAGAGGATAGTAAGTAGTTTTGAGGTTTTTGAAACATATGGAGCCACAGCAATTTGACAGCCGAAGGTTGGTAGCCTGCTAGTGCCTACAGAGAACTCAAAAATTCCAGTGAACTCAGAAGCAGTCAATTACCTGATTTAGGGTCTTATTTGATTCCTGCTAAATTCATTCTTATGACTGACTTGAGGAAAATTAGGATCAGTCCCAAAAAGTATTAATAATTTTTCTTCTTTCTGATTTTCTTACCTTTAATATTTTAGATTCTACTCTTGATCCCTTTTTCCCCTCTTTCTTTTAGTTTTTTTGGTATCCCTTTCTGTCTCCCATCCAGTTATACAATTAAAAGTAGTTTAATGTTATCAAAACATAATGTGGGAAACTGTATAAAACAATCCACGTATTTTAAAACTGGATATGTTATCCCGACAATTGTAAAGTGCTAGAGTGTATGACTACATACTATTGTGACTTTCTTTCAATTCATAGGACCTCCAAGTCCAGCACAGTTTCTATGGAGGATAATAATCACACAGAGAATCCAGTGTGTGTCATGCTTTGTCTTGTTTGATGCTTTACTTATTTTTTAATTTCACCGATTTCTCTGTATAGTGGAGTTGCAACTTGTATTGCAAAATGTTGAAGCCAAAGTGTCTATGGAATTAAGTAGTGTGGAAACAGACAATATAGTTTCTTGAAAAAAGCACGAAATAACTCAGATCCCCAAAAGGTTTTGATCCAGACAACCTTGTGTGATGCTGAACACCTTCATTCCAAGTAAAAGTCTGACTTTCTGAAGCATTTTTTGCATTTGTCAGAGTATTTAAAGAAAAGGTACTCCCTCACAGGTGCAAATGGTTTAAAGTGTGCTCTGCTTAACCTGTTTCTTAAATTCAGTTTCTCTCCCTGAATTTCTTCAAGTTTCTTCAGTTAAACGTAGCTTGGTTGGCCACCCTTTATATTGGCGTTAAATTTCAGTACTAATATTATGTGCTGTAACATCGTTGATGAGACACATAAAAGTCTAACTTTTATGGTCTTTCATATTCCTAAATGAACCCATTAGACCTATAAACTTAAGATAGTGAGGTGAGATGTGTGATGTATGTTTTCTAAAATACTGTAATCTGAAGAGCTGATCAATATATTAAAGTATTCCAAGCACTTTTGGAATCCTTTTCTTTCTTTTTCAAATCAACTGTTGATTTAACAGTTGCTGATGTTTATGCAGAATTTGCAAATATCATGGGGTTTTTCATCCTACAAAATACCTTCCCATTTGACTCAGACTTTAAAAGATTCTCTGAATCCCTCATAAGAAGGTTATAGCTGTACTACAGATTTTTTCCTAATCTCTTTTTATTTCCAGTAGCAACTCTGTCTTTTAAAAAAAAAAACCAAACACAAAAAAACATAATTTTATTCACTTTCTAATTCTATCTGTAGAAAATCACAGAAAATATGTCATTTTGCTCTTGTCCCTAGACCAGTGTCATAATCCCTTTTTTTTTTCCCCAAAACAAAAGGTTTTGTTTGTGATATCCTCCTGTAGCCAGAATGGCATTAATATGTCAAACACTGAGTTTTTCAAGGATCAAAGAACAAATTCAAATGGCTTTGGTGGGTAAAGTGCCCTCAGCTAATGGAGAGGTCTTTGTGTAAGTGAAGAGTGCAGGTGTTCTGACATGAAGATGTATGATGACTCCATTCATACCACTACACTTCAAATATAAAAGATTTTTCAAGTTCTTTTATTGCATTCTACAGCAGTGGGATCTTTCAGGCATTTCCCTCTAGTAACTGATAAAAAAGACGATTTCTTGCTCTCAGTATGGAAATACATAGATAGCATAGAAGAAGTATAGTGAACTTAACTTTTAAATAAATGTAACTATACCAGTTGTAAGTAAAAGCCAACAAGTATATTTAGCTGGTAACCTAAAAAGCATCTCCTGTGCAATTGGGTAGAGGCAAAGAAGAGAAAATAGTCTAAACTATTTAATTACCGAATAACAGATAAATACAAGGTGTTATCTAATGGCTATCAGACACCTCATATAACATGCAATTTCCCATGCTTCTGTCTCAAACATATTGTTCCTCAATGAAGAAAAAAGGAGAATTTTCCCCCCTGATTTTCTGACTCTTAGCTGATAGCAGTGAAAAGAAAGTATCAGACAAAGGAAGAAAGGAGGAAAAGACAATGGAAGAAAAGAAACATCTCTTATGCTTTTAATATCCTAAACCCCAGGTTCTGGGATAGATCTGTTAATCTGTCTTCTGATAAGCAAGTTGAGAACTGCTACTGACAGTTTCCTTCCCTATTCCTTAAAGTCTCTTCTAGTTGAGTACTTTTAATTTAGGAAATAGCTAGTCCAGATTGTTTGGTCCAGATTGTTAATTTCTGATGAATTCATTATATGCTTTGGCATTTGCAAACATTTACCTCACTTTGAGAGGCCACCAGAGCCTTTGGGCACAGACACACCGTTTTGTGTTCCTGTTGTGCTCTGTGGTTTCACTAACACAGAAGTTGCAGAAGCCATGAGTAAGAGCTGCTGCACGACAGATGGAAAATCATGGGGGTGAAGAAGCTGAAAGTGTCAAAAGTGAGGATATTTTTTTATGTGGTCTTTCCGTACTAGTTATGAAATGCAAACTTAATACAACAGGGTAAAGCAAAGGAAAAACCAGTCAAAAGCAGAAGCACACAGCTACAATGTCCTAATTGGTTAATTTTGCATTTGCATGTTTTTTTCCTGCTGTGTCATTTTACTGATTACTTGTAATTCTTGTTTTGCTTGTAGAAAAAGAAACACAGCATTGTGGTCTTTCATCCAACTTCCATTAAGCATAATTTAACAATACTAATCCAGTAGGTGAAGAAGATCTCCCTTGTATGAGGAATATGACTGTTATGCTGTTAGTATTACTCAAAAGGAGATTTTTTGCAGATTCTCTAGCAATTCTCAATGCTTCAGAAATATTTGTGATTTCTGTTTTGTGTGTTGGAGAGAACAAGAAAGTGTTTTCTAGCTGATTGAAATGATGAAACGAATTTAAGCGATTCAGTCAGTCTCATTATAATGTTAATTTCAAAGTCAGATTAATATTTTAGATTTTTGAGCTATTTTTGTTTAGAAAGAGCCTCTTCCCCTACCAGACTATCACCAAGGCTAATTTTCTTTGAAGATATATCTGAAAGATTTTTTTTTCCCTAGCTTATAGCAGACAGATTTGCAGGGTGGAGGAGAGGAAAGGAAATACATAACTGACTGCAGCAGCTAGAAATTCTTATCAATGGAGAAAGAAGCATTTTGAAGAACGGATACAGCTTCTTATTTGTACAATACATATTAAAAATAATTTTGGGGGACAACATAGCATACTTTTTTATTTAATAACCTACATAAACTTGTGGGATTTTAGTTTGGTTTTTTTGGGGAGTTTTGGGGATTTTTTTCCTTGACCAGGTAGCCAATATTCTGTAGCTTACAGGTTGTTTCCATTGATAGGAGAAATTACTGATAGACCTTAGTTATTTTGGGTTCGGTCCTGTTGATTTTCATGATCAAGTCAAATCAAGCCAAAGGAAACAATTTGCTCCTTCTCAGTTTTCTAACCAGCCTTTTCAGTCCGTACAAGCACTTGTCCACAGCTGGTTTTGCCCCCACAAATCTTTCATTTCTTCTGACTCTGTTGCCTTTTGCATCCTTTCACATACAAGCACACATAATTGCACAGGTGGAATACAAGTAACACGTATTTTATACAGGTTCAGGGAACTTATTCTGAATTTATTCTTAGATGTTTTATTGAACTCCTCTTTGGGACAGTGACTTCAGTTTTTTTCAGCCACTTTCAACCTCTATGTTAATTTAATGCTTCCTCTGTTTAATCAGGCTGACAAGTGAAACTGCTGATATTGGTGAGATAAGCCATTGCCCATTTAACAAAGGCAAGAGGACAAGCAGCTCTCAGCTTTATCCAGCATTACCATTGTAAGATTCTACTACTATAAAAAGCAACATGTAGGCACTGGGGCTATGCACATTAATACTGCTCAGGGAAGTACAGCATGCATGCTTGTCAGGACAGAAGGATAGAGCCTTGGGCTGCTTCCTTGTTATTGATGTTTGGAGTGGGTGTCTTGCAGTTGCATACAAGAAACTATCCTTCAGTGAAACATGGCACAAACATAATTGAAATGTGGGAAGAAGAGAAGGAGAAAGGGAATATTTACTGTCTTCTAACATTTCTTCATGAGCAAAGCAAATCTGCCTTCCAGCTTTTTGTATCCAAGAAGTCTGGAAGGATCTTTGTCTTTAGGTACAACTAGTTGCATAAAAGATTAATACGATTCTTTCACAGCTGAAAAGCACAATTAATATTGATAAACCACATTAAAATAACATATGCTGGTAGAGCTATATATCTTATTTGAAATGCAATATATTAAGTTGATAACGCATCATAGTATGTCCAGAGTCCAAAGTTATCTTGCGGATGACCCACAGTTTATGCTTTAAACACAGATATGGATACAAATTCTGAGTGTCCAGAGCTCAGGACCATCTCTTTCTGGAGTCTGAGGTGGTGTATGTATGCTGCTGTGTATCAAGTGTCCGTGCTAATGCTTTTGCAGTGAGAGTACTTCAAGGGTGGCCTTTGTGAGAAGGAACCAGGGGCTGACCACACTGGATGCAGCCGGTTCCAGCCATCTCTGCAACAGATCCACCTCAGGACAAAGCTGAGCCCATCAGCTAAAAAACATAGGGCAAGACACTGCACAGAAGTGTGAGAGAGAGCAAAGAGGGGGAAAAAAGCAAAAAGCCCTGCAGACACCAAGGTCAGAGTAGTAGGAGGGGTGGAGGTGCTCCAGGTGCCAGAGCAGAGAATCCCCTGAAGCTTGTGGAGGGGACCATGGTGGAGCAGGTATCTCCCTGCAGACCACAGAGAGGACCACACCAGAGCAGGTGTATATTTTCTGAAAGAAGCTGCAGGTCATGGAGAGCTCGTGCTGGAGCAGGTTCCCCTAACAGGAACTACAGCTGGTGCAGAGCCCACTCTGGATGAGGTTTATCCTGATGGGCTGCAGCCTCTGGATAGGACCCAGGAGAGAGAGATTCTTGAAGGGTGGCAGCCCATGGGAAAGATCCACGTTGGAGCAGGGGAAAATTGTGAGAAGGAAAGAGTGGCAGAGTGGAACTCTCATGGACTGACTGCAACACCTTATTCCCCATACCCATTGCACTGCACAGGGTGTGGTGTGGTGGAGGAGTCAGGAAAGAAGCAACGAAATTGAGACTGGAAAAAAGGGTGGAGTGGGAGGAAGGTATTGTAGTTTTTGTCTTTATTTCTCAATATCCAGATCTATTTTGATTGACAAGGAATTAATTTAATTTTCCCCAAGTCAAATCTGTTTTGCCCATAATGATAACTGGTAAGTGATCTCCCTGTCTTTATCTCAACCCAAGAGCTTTTTCATCTTATTTTCTCCCCCTGTCCTGTTGAGAAGAGGGGTGAGAGAAAAGCTGGGTGGGTGTCTGTCAGCCAGACAAAGACAACCCACCTTGCTGAAAGTTAAATATCTAAGCCCTTGCTAGTTGCTCTCAAGGTTTCATTTTATAATCAGTGGATATAAATAGGCACCTTTAGAAGGATATCCATCTGACTTGTCTAAGGACGAGCTGAAGTGAATGTTACCTGGATTAGAAAGAGACATGGGAGTGACTAGATCAGGCTTAGATGTCAAGCTTTTAGACATCTAGATTTATATCCATGTTTCATTCTTTTACGTTCTGGATACCAACTTTGATGTCCTGTAAGAGAATGTTAAGTCTTTAGACTTGAGACTTTACTAGCTTTGTTTCCTCTAATAATCATTAGGAAAACAATAGTTACTTTTTTTCCTTTCACAATTCATTTTCACACAACTTTTTTTTTTTTTCCCCCTTACTTTCCTTTTATGCCAGAAGAAAGAAAAATCAAAATGGCAATTAAATGGGTTTGGAAAAGTATTGAGGATTATATTGTGCTTTGTTTCCTCTAATAATCATTAGGAAAACAATAGTTACTTTTTTTCCTTTCACAATTCATTTTCACACAACTTTTTTTTTTTTCCCCCTTACTTTCCTTTTATGCCAGAAGAAAGAAAAATCAAAATGGCAATTAAATGGGTTTGGAAAAGTATTGAGGATTATATTGTGTTATGTATCACTTTTGTCCGTATGGGCATTACTACACTCTCCTTATTGATCCTGGTAATACCATGCTTTTCATCACTATCCAAAAGAAAATAACATTTTTGACCTTTTTTTTTTAAAAAAAAGTGAATTGTTTTATTCTTTTGGCTGTTTATCAAAACTGTTACACAATAATTGACTGGTGACAAGAATTTCATTTCTCAGTGGTGTCTAATGTAATCTGTAAATTATATTATTGAGCCTTACTCATTGCATCTGACGTACTTTGCATTTTGACTGGCTGGCCATACAGCCTCTCTTTTGAGATTTAGATTGCCAGAAATGTAACAGAGAACAAGAATGGCTTCCTGCCAATCAAATTATACAACACTGAAAAGGTCAGAGTTACACAGTATATTACTGTCTTTCAGAGATTGTACTGGGTATTAAAATTCTCTGATGTCTCATTTCACTGACAAAGATTGTAATGAGAACAGGAAACAGCACAGGATGGATCAGGCTTTGTGACCACAATTTTTATGAGGATGAGAAATGGAAAAAATACCACCAAAAAACCAACCACTCTCATTACATCTGGACTTCTAATACACAGGGTCCTTCAGTTATGAAAACCCAAAGAAAAATGCCTTAGATCAGAACTGTCCAGGCAGCTCTGGGCTAGAGACAGAATATAGTAATTCTTTCTCAGGAGTAGAATGTGAAATAAATTGTGAGAGAAAGAAATGGTAGGTAAATTGCACCAAACAGTTTCCTGCTGTAATTTACTGTGTGCTCTGCAAAATTCAGAGTAGATGTCCTAGCTACCACTTCAGGGAAGAGTGAAATCAGAGCTCAAAATCCCTTCTGCACCAGGTGAATTCCTGGATGAATAGCAAAGTAGCATATGTCAGGAATGCTGACATTCCTGGACTCAGGGATCCTTGGTGAAATCACTCTTTAAGTTCATTACTGTTTTACCATTTGGGGCTTGGTCCAAATGTCCCACAGCTTGTGTCTCAATCATCACATACAAATAGTATCACAGCTTGACATTCTAACTCCACAGTGTTTTATTACCTCTTTCCTCTACTGAAAGTGGCTACATAAAGGAATGGATAAGTTGCTTTTAATTTATTTTGGGTCATATGTTTGTGTCTATGTTATGGGACAGTTTGTCTCCACCATCTCTTTCTTATCTCAGATAAGTGGGAGTAACTGGGAAAAAGTAATAGAGGTTTAGGTTGCCTTTCCTCACAGCCATTTTTTCTATATTAAAAAATTGCTTAGCTGGAGTAGATAGTCTAGGGTTAAGATATGACCATAACTGTAACAAAAGGAAAAAAAGGAGAGAAAAAAATAGAGAGCAGTAACAGAAAAGATTAGGATAAATATTACCAGAAAGGCCAAGCAAAGAGTATGAACCCTGAGGAATTAAATATCACAACTTACTTTCTTTGCAGAAAGTAATTCTTCAGAGTAGATGCCCTCTATCAGAAAATGTGTTTTTAAAAAGAAATAGTAGTTATATCAAGGTTTTTATGAAACTATTTGTTTCCTTTCATTATTGTAATGTAATTTCTGCAGAAATACGTTTCTACAATGTCATCTTTCTTCTGGTATCTCACTGTATTTTGAATACATTTTATTAATATCTTCAGGTAAGCAAAAATGTAGCAAATACAGAAACCAGCATAGAGTTATCCCTAGATCCTCCAAAGTGCAGTGAATGCCATAATACACCATAGGCAAACACAGATATATCTAAAGCTCTGTGGCAGAGATCGGGAGACCTAGGTCCAATTTCTTTTTTTTCATTTTCTTGAAATTTCATGTATTTGTGTGAAATTCAGTTTCTAAATGGAGAATGGAATTGAGTTGGTAGCTTTTACTGATACTGCAATGGCAAGTATTCATGTTTTTCAGTCCCATGGGTGTTACTGTGATGGCTGTCATGCATTTGCCTATATTTGAAGCCATTGATAACTGCCATGAAAGTCTGTACTACTTCCTGTAGTACATGGATGGTAGAGTCTGGGCTTTCTTTACTGGTCCTAATAATTTGATAGCGAATACCACATCTTAAAGTATTAATGAAAAATACAATTTCTGCTTTCTAACCCCCCACACTCCCAATTTCTACCCTTCAAACCATTGGTAATATTGAACTAGAACTAACATACTCAGATGGACTTAAAAAACTAACCATTTTGGGGGGAGAATAAAGCAGTATTTGGTCTAATTTTGCTTTTGGAACCAATTTCATTAAATGAACATAAAGTTTTGTGCAATTGATTTGAGAATTCAGACCAGATCCTTTAAGTTCATTACTTCAATAAGTAAATAATGTGATTACATTTTAAACTGAACTGACAAGTTCTAACAAGTCACAAATTTTATAATCTATTTTCACTATGCTAACTTTCATTGCCATTAAAGCTGACATTACTCCCATCCCTGACAGAGTAATTTTAAAATTAATTTTATTCCATTACCACTAAACTTTTCAATGTTTAGTACAGAAAGATTAATGGCAATACATAGGCAAAGCATTGGCCACAGACAGTATTTTCTACTGCAAAATAATATTTCTTAAACTTTTCTGTTTCATTAATTCACTCCCTCACTCTCTGTTTTAGAAAAATTATTTCAACATACCCAAATTATGGAGGCATCCATGCATTTGTTTTTTAGAACAGCTTGAGAAGAGAAAGTATCATGTTGATTTAATATAAAAGCAATGATCAGTATTAAATAATACTGCCCTCTAAGAGTTTTCAGTACTAAAAAGAAAATACAAACCAAGCTAAATATTTTCTTATGTGACTACTCTAAGCCATGAAAAAGCTTATGCTACTATGTCCATGAATTCTGAGTGGGTAGGGAAGGTGTTGCATACAACTCTTGCAAAAATATACATCATCATTAAAACAGGACCTAATTCCATTTACGGGGCAAGGTGCAGTTTTCAGTAGGATTTGATGGCAGTGAAAACCATAGTCTAGTGTATGCATGTGAGCCAAACTATTAATGCATTTTATAATGTTCCATGTTTGGATTTGTTTAGTCCTCATCCAGGGAACCAAACTTTTGGATATTCGATTTCATAGTTATGCACTGTCTCTAGCTGACCTGATAGCTCCTAATGAACTTTTTATATGAATTGTCTCTGTAGATCACTGTAGAACATGAGGGCACATGCTAGCGCATGACAGGAAATCAGTCTTTGACCGGTAAAATGGGGAGGGGGGAAGAAAACGTTTCAATGGTATTATCACATGCTGAACTTAATTGATCACTTCCCCAAAATAAGTTGTGTTTCCTCACTTGGCTGTAGCTAGGGGGTATGAAGATTTTATTATCCTCGTTTATAGCACCGTTAAAGCTGTAGGTGGAACATGTTGAAAGATTGGAGCCTTTTCAGTGGGGGACCACCAAAATGATTAGTTAGATGGAGCACATGACAAAGGAAGGTCTGGGACAAATGGGTTTATTCATTTTCAAGAAGGGAAGACTCGTGGAAATTCATTGTCTTCAACTGTATTAATGAGAGATTGTAGGAAAGAAACAGACTTTTTTGGAAGGCATAAAGTAAAATGGTACTAAGCAACAGGAACAAGTAGCAACAAAGAAAGCTCTGATTAGGTATTAGGGGAAAAAATTGTGATGAGGATGGTAAAACACTGGAATATGTCATCAGAGAGGATGCAGAACCTCAGTTTTCAAGACATTCAAAACCAAATTGTACAAGGCTCTGAGCGACCAGATGTAAGTTTATCCCGCTCTACCTGGGGTCTTGAAGCAGATGAGGTCCAGAGGCCTTTTCTAATCTGCATTATTCTATGATATAGTTTCTTAACTAATTTTCAGGCAATGTTTTGTCAGTGAAGAAACAGAATTTATTTCTCAGCACAATGTCAGAGTCAAGAATATAACCATTCCTATTTCTCAAAGTCAGGGAAAGGCAGTAGTGATCTGTAGTGATCACTATTTGTATAAGAATATAGAAAATAAAAGATTGTGGAAAGTGAATAAGCATGAACTCATACAAAGCTTGGAAAAAAATCTACTCTTCCTGGTTGGGATTCATAAGAAATGTTACACAGGTGTGTGTTTTGCCTTCCTTATCATAGGCTGTGCTACTTAGGGTGTGCTATTTATTGCTCTTGACACAATCATTAGGAAAAGAAGAGAGAGACCAGTTATAATGTTCCGTATAATCTGGAAGTGATTGGTACAAACTACGCAACTCTTTGACCTTTCTAATGTTCTGACAGTCAATTTGATAGCCTTTCTCAAGTCTCCTTCTTCAGAGCATCAATCACCTCTGAAAAGCAGAAGGAAAAAAAAAGAGGCTGCTACGCAGATGAATAAAAAATGTAGGCACAGACTTGGCTTTGACTGCTTGGATTTATTATATGACTGCTAGAAGCTTGCACGATTGATTGCTCATTTAACGACATTAAGTCCTGTCTTGGAACTGCACTAACGGCTCTGATCTACACTTAAAATTAGAACCCTGTTGTCACAAATGCTGTGAGAGAGAGCTTGGTGGATTGCCTGAAATAGATACTTGTAATTTGCATGGGTTGCTCTTTACAAGGCAATAAGAAGCCTGCATTTTAAAGCTTACAGTGTAAATCTAATGTATTTAAAAAATAAAACAAACAAAAAAAAAACAACCCAAGCAACACTATTTTATAAACTGGTTTGTAATGGGTCATTAAGAGCAAGTGTGGTCTCTAAATTCTGCTAAGGCAAATCTGTGAATCCTGTGATAGGTCAAATATCGTAGATTATAATGGCAGAAGGGATACCAAATGTGACATGCAGTAAAAGCTAAGATTAGCATTCTCAATTGATAGGGTAAACTAGAGAAACAACCACTCTACTTTTTAATATTGTCTCTGATGCACAGTTAGAACTCTGTAAGCTAGGCTAGTAGCTAATTATCTCACAATATAAATAAAAAGCCTTATTACTGGACTGTATTTGCTTAGCTTCAATTTCTGGACACTGTAAATTCTTAAACTTCTGTGGCCAGAGCATATTACCGAGTTTTATGTTTACATGCAGAGATTTAGAGTGAGATTCATCTCAACTAAATTTAAAGGTGAGATTCTGTTTGACATGAAGAACCTTAAATTTATGTGTGCATATGTAAGGGTCTTTAAACGAGTTAAATCTCCAAAAATCCTGGTTTTAAACAATGGAGTCAATAACACTTGGAGGTCTATGCTGCTGGACAGCCAATAGGTTGAAGAAAATGGCTCTCCAGGCTCTTTTGACTGTGCTGTACAGATGACTATCGACAACAACAGGATTTTAGACGTTCGCTGTACAGGTACTCACCTGTTTTAGGTATCTTAATTTGTGCTTGAATCACAGTTTTGCAGAATATCTTGCACTGAACACTGGTAACTCAAATAATTTGTCAAAATCTGAAAAAAAATGCTAGGTCTATCATCCTTCCTAAAACATGTTAAAAAAAGGGCATGTAAACACCTAAAAAGAGCAGTAAGATGGGAAAATATTTCTACAGTGAATAAGTGTTAGCCAATAAGTTCCTCTGGCTGAATTCAATATACTAAAAAAAAAAGGAATCTTTTCCTTTTATGTCAAAATTCATTTTCTAAGGGAAAGCCAGTTCAAGTCTCAACCACGCAGAAATTATGACATCTTAAAAACACCATAGAACTCATCCACAAAGTACTCAAGCATCTGTTTAAGTTTAAGCACTTTAGTATTTCCTTTAAAGTCAATGTGCCAACTTGAGTGCTGAAAGTTAAGCAGATGGCTAAGTTCTCTGCTGGAATGGGGTCATTGCTTGTACTTCAGAGCATATGTGGACTCATGATAAAATGGACTAAAAATTAAATGACTGCAATTAAACTTCTGTTTATATGTTGTCTCCTGCTTTTGTTTAATTTACCTTTGTACTTTTCAGATCTCGAGGGCTGCCCATAGCATCTGGTCCACCGTCTGCATCTTGTATAGAAATCTGAAATATGCCTGCTAATAAGCTTCCACACATTAACTGATTAACACATAGAAGTTCAGGAACCTTTTGAAAGAGGCACAAAATAGCTGTGAAGTTCAAAACTAACACTGATGAATGACTAATGATATTGCATTCTGTCTCCTAAATATTTTTAGGAGAGTACCTTTTACTTCCCTGATTGAGGAAAGGAAGTTGGGGTTGGAGGGACTACAAGGTCAGGAAGGAGAAGGAGGAAGATTTGTTTGTTTACTGGTTTAATTAAGAAAGAATTATATTTTTTTTTTCTGAAGGTTGTGATGCAATCAGACTGCATTTATGAGAGGAAAGAACTGGTGCCAAGGTCCAGCTTTGTTGCAACCTGTGTTATAAATATGGATGATGGCCAGACTGTGCTTACACAAAAAAGTGTGCCAAGGATAGCGGTAGAATTTATTCTTTTCTCTCTATTCATTCTTGAGGTAGACAAAACAAAAGTTTAACATTTCTTTTGATAGTTGCCATATATGAAAAAGGAGACAAGAAACTGCTCATGTCACCCTGACTAAACAACAGTTTCTGTAGATTTAAATGGAGGTAGATTATTTTATATTTCAACACTGATGCAGCAACAGAATTATCTCCAAAGCTCCATTATATACATAAAAAATTAATTATGGAACTAAAGCAATACAATAATAACATGACCAATTTGTTGAATTCTCAAAAATAATTGTAAACAGGAAATTATCACTTACTGAAGGTTATTCTTGGTGGGATCCCAGAATTTCTTTTGATTCTTTTGATTCCTTTTATATAAATGTTATAATGACTGGTAAAATATTCAGATAGTGAAAAGCGTGGGGACTGATAAATAGTAAACATTTCAGTTCACCAACATGGTGTCATGCATTGCTTTGTAAAACAACAAATATTGGATATTTTGCTGTGGGCACATACGATTTACTTTTCTAAGAAAAAATTATATAAGACATTTCACAAAGTGAAGATTTTCAAAGGATGTGGGGATAATGGTGGATAACCAGCTGAACATTGTCTTCTAAAACCTATTCTTGGCTAAAAAAGGTAGTTATCTTCCTCCAGTTAATTAAATCCAGACTCTCACAGGGTTAGGAACAGAGATTTAGTAAAGGCAGAGATAAGAGGAGCACCAGATGCATCCAGTCATCAGTGACAGTGCTGCCATTAGTGCAGCTTCTGAACAAGAAGAGGACTTACTCTTTGTGGTCAGTGGAAGAAGTTGCTAAAAATAAGATAGCGCTAGGGTAGGAGGGAACACTAGAAGGAAAAGAGCTCCAAATCAAAAGTATCTGAGGCCTCAAATGGTCTTGCTTCAAGTGTGAGCAACAGGTTTTATGACCTATGAACTCTTCATTTTATTCAGTTCCCACACCTAATGTTGCTTAAATTGCTCAGGATGTCTTGAGTTCCTCTTATGGCAAGATCTTCAAATTATATACATTGAAGAACCTTCTCTGGAATTACTCAGATTTCCTGAATACAGGAAATTACACTTAAACATTACAAAATCTTTTGTTACTGTTAGGATGATTTAACATTGGAACAGATTGGCCAGAAAGGCTATGGAGTCTCTGTTCTTGGAGATACTAAAAATCCACGTGGATATAGCCCTGAGCAACATACTCTGATCACTCCTGCTTTAAACAGGGGGCTGGACTATGAGATCCCTAGATCTACATGTCAACCTCAACTATTTTATGCTAGGAGAAGACCTATCCTCTGTTCTCCAACTAAACACCTTCTTCTATATCATTAGTAGATAAAACTGGAGAACTCACCATTGGCAGAGCACTGGTGGTGACAGCGCAGTGAAAGACATTCTATGACTCAGGGAAACAAAGAAGAAAAAATTGTAGTGTCCAGTGTTCTTCAGCACTAAAGCATTACACAAATGGAAGCTGCAAAAGTTCTCCATCACCTTCCAAGGGGTTGAGGTGAGGATGATTGACCTGTATTTACCTGCATCCTCCTTCTTGCCCTTTTTGATGATAGGAGTGACATTTTATTTCCTCCAGTCCTCAGACACTTCTCCCAATCACATTGATTATTCAAAATTATCAAGAATGGCCTTGAAATTATATCAGCCAGCTCCCTCAGCACTCATGGGGGCATCCCTTCAAGACTCATGGATTTATGTACATGTGGTTTGCTTAACTATTTCCTGACCTGATCCTCTTCCACCATGGGTAAATTCTCCTTGTTCCAGACATTTTCCATGGTCTCTGGGCCTGAAGGCCAGGCTTTGCTATGAGGCAAAGAAGGCATCCAGTACCTGAGCATTCTCCATGTTCTGAGTCACCAGGTCACCTGCCCCATTCAGCGGCAGGCCCACATTTTCCTTAGTCTTCCTGTTGTCACCTGTCACTTACAGAATAACTTCTTGTTGTCTCTCACTTCTCTGGACAGATTCAATTCCAGTTGAGCTTTGGCTTTCCTAACCTCATCCCTGCATGTTCTGACAGTGGATTTGTATTCATCCCAGGATACCTGTCCCTTATTCAACCTTCTGTACACTTTGTTTTTGTATTTGAGTTTGGCCAGGATCTCCTTGGTCATCCATGCAGGTCTCCTGGCATTTTTGCCTCACTTCCTGTTTGGTGGGATGGACTGTTCTTGAGATTGGAGGAGGTGATCCTTGAATATTAATCAGGTTTCTTGGGTCCATCTTTCCTCCAGGGCCTTTTCCATGGGACTCTTCCAAGCAGATCTTTGAAGCAGCCAACCTGAAGTCCAGTGCTGTGATCTTGCTTTTTGCCCTGCTCCATCATCTCAGGATGCTGAGCTTCTGACTCTCAGGGTCACTGCAGCCACGGCTAGGCTTTCAAGCTTCATATCCCCAATGAGCCTTTCCTTGTTTGTGAGTATAAGGTCCAGCAGAACACCTTTCCTCATTAGCTCCTCTATCACTTGGGTCAGGAAATTGTCATCAATGCTCTCCAGAATCTTCTGATTTCTTATGCCCTACTGTGTTGTCCTCTCTGCAGATACTGGGGTGGTTGAAGTCCCTTATGAGTACCAGAGCCTGAAAATATGAGTACTTCTAATTCTCTGTAGCAGCATACCAGAAACAGGAAGTGCTGAGGATTTTCAAATGACCTAACTTTCAGGTATTCTTTGTATACTTCTGACTTTCTAATTCTGCCTTGAATTAATTTACATGTATTTACAATGAACTCTAACTTAATGAAGTGTTTCTGACCAGAATGGGAAAAAAAAAGAAAAAAGCCAGCATTAGTTTGAAAATGATGGATGTCAACAAAGAGAAATTTTTAATGTTCATATTGAACATTGCACTGAGCCCGAATATTTCCACCTGGCCTTATTCATCTCATTTACATCAATGACAGTAGATGCATATTTGAATGAGTTTAATAAAAGCTTTGTTTCATTATTGCACCACTTTTCTGTTACACTCTTATGCTGAGAAATGTCAGTAAGTAATTGGAGCATGTACTGGGAGATGTATACCAGGAATGCATTTTGGGCCCATATAATGAAATATCGCTTCTCCTGCATGCCAGAGGTATTCACAGAGCAGAAAAAGCAATATGTAATGCTATGTCAGAGCTTCAGAGCAAAGTATTACTATCAACATACTTTGTTTTCCAATGTTAACTCTTCTCAAGGTTGTACCACTAGTGCATTCCATCCATATGTGACTTCAACTCTAGAAACAGAATCTCTCCTTTTACCTTCTTTTCTTACAGCCACTTGAATTTATTACCCACTAAGACGATCTTAAATCTTATCTAAGAAATACCAGCCTTGATACTGATCAAGGGAAACCTCTTGTGGATAAGTGTTCATGTATTCCAACCATTCTGTTGTCTTTTAATTCGTGGTGAACTAGTAGAGAATGTAAATGTTACGCTGAACTAGGATTCACAGACAGCAGTATAGATTAGGAATTCTTATAATGAAATTATCATAATCAATAATTGTTGGAAATATATCCCAGGCAAAAAGTACTTTCAATTAATTATTGTTTTTTTAAGTACTGAAATTGAAGACTGTCTTTTAATGGTTCAACACAAGCAAAGAAAAGAGGAAATTGGCGACTGACTGATCTCTATGCCTTCCCATGTTAGGACTCCTAGCCCATATTCAGAGGCAGTTGTTCTTTTTTTTTTTTTTTTAAATTCAGGTCTATAAGCCCTAGAGACCATAATGTTTCAAATACACCAGTGATCCTGACAGATGAATCTTTGGAGATGAAAGTTGACTCATGTACAGCCAAGGCTTTTGAAAATAGATAAATCAGAGTAATTTATTTGTTAGTGTTCTAGGGCCATGGTTAAAGACCAGCTTGGATAGCCTTATATGACCTGGTTTTGACGCTCTTACTATCATCAGATAGATTCTTCTGTTCTCACTTCCTGTCCAAAACTGCAGTTTATAATTATTGTATCTTGTGTGTTTGGGGGTTTTAGGTTTTGAGGGTTTTTTTGTGTCTTTTGTTTGTTTGTTTGGTCAGTTTGTTTTTGTTTTGGGGAGGGGGTTTCTTTTTTTTTTCCTTTTCTTTAATAGGGATATATAAGAGTCCAAGATTTGGGATTTGTTCTGGGTTTGTGTTTTTTTTTGGTTGTAGTGGGTTTTTCTACACCTTTACAATGGATTATACATTTTAATAAAGAGTGAGACTATAAGCGCAATTGAAATAAAGAAATTACTAGTAAGTATGGTAATTAGGAAATGAATATAAATCACATCAGAATTATTTTAACCGAAAGGGTAATAAGAGATATGAAATGTTCTTACAGAATCTAGACTACACTTATTTCTGCTACATACAACTTATCTGTCAGAATTTGAGTCTTCTATTATGGATGAATTAGAATGATTTGGATATTTTTACTCATTTCCTTTAAAAAAAAAGTGGTTTTTTTTTCTCAAAGAGTTAAAAAAGTTAAAAATCTTTAAAACAAGAAGCAAATTCTCAAAATTGCAATCATTGAGAGAATGAAAAAATTTGGACAAAATTAGAAAAGAATATGATTAAAGACGGTAAAAATTCTGTTCTTTAGAAAAGAATGTGGAGAATAATCTTTAATTCCCTTCCAAATGGGTTGTGAAGATAGAACTTAATACCGTGAAAAATAAGCAGGAGATTACTTGACTACTGATTCATTTGAGTGTTGCAGAATGAAGTCCAGTGGTATGGCCAACCTGATTATAGTGGAGGTCAACACATATGTTGTCTTCTTGATTTATTATGTAATTATTAGCTTGTTCAGCTGCCGAATAATTCACTGTGAGTCCTTTCTTTGGTTGATTGCAATTGGAGTAGGATAGAAATCTAAATAATTTGGTTTTTTAGATATACCTTTCCAAATCTAATGGCACATTATTTCTGAAATCATGGCAGAGGCCCGGGGCAAACCAAACCTGCAGCCTATATAATATCTTAAGGAGTAGTGTTAATTAATTGTCTAAATCATAGTTTAAAATGTTTTCTTTTTTCATTACCTTGTCATGTTTCTGCACTTTCTATGAACTCAAATGAGTTATACAATAATACAAACATTTCCCTGTGTGCTCTTAGTACACAGACAAAAAATTTCATTAACTACAGAAACAGTAAGACCTACAGGAAGAAGCCAAGTACAGTAAATTTTACAATGGTCTTTTAAAATAGGTCATCTACTTGCTGTTTTATACAAATAGAGACTGCTTCTTTTAGCATGCTATTGTATGATTTGTCTCGGTTAAGAAAAAGAAACCTTTATTATACAGCTTCCTCAAATTTCCTACAGAAAGATAATTCTGTTTCAAGAAAAAAATCTAATACTTCTACTAGTAATAAATAGTTAATACTTTTTTGGGCTCATGATTTGTAAACACAAACGGATAATTACAATGCACTTACAGTTGCCCCAAAATAGAGTTACTATTTTGGGAAATCTGTATAGGTGTGATTTTCTATCTGCAAAAGCTAAGACCTGAGGAAAAGACAAACAACTTTTTTTTTTTTTTCTGTATTACTATCAGAACTGAGTTACAGTTGCTGTATTCAAGTTAACGTACTCAGAATAAGCAAAGCCCTCTTCCTGGGCTTGTTTTGCCAAAGTAAAAACTTTAAAATATCCTTCCTTTGTCTGCAGAGAGTCGTGTGTCAATTGTTATTAAATTTGCTTAGCATAATCCAAGTGTTTGGTACCCATAAAATATTTACAGTGATATATTTATATGTGATATATTTTAGGTCCCATGGAGTCAGTATTACCCCCATTTATTATTGCCTAATAAGATTACATTTATAAACTCCAGTTTTGAATTTGCTTTTATCTTATGCCGAAACATCAACAATAGCAACCAGAAGAGCCCGTTAATGATTTGTGTTACAATTAATAAGAAGATTATTTTATATTTTTTTTCCGTGGAGAGGAGGATCAAACCCTTTTTCACTTTCCACTGACGTGTATTTTTTTCCCCTGTTGCTTTCTGAAAAGAATGTTGTAGGGAATTTCGCCCTATGGCTGGGCAGCAACTGTAATCATCTCTTGGTTTCCATCACTGCAAATTAAGCAGTGTTGGCAGCACCTGCTTATAAGGTCTTACTTGATTCATAAATTATTCTGTCACTAGTGCCAAACGTGTCTATTTTGTTATTGTAATTTAGGACAATGATGACTTTCCTTGCCAAATCAAATAGTTAGAGGGACAGTAGCAGACAAGATCTGAGTGGAAATCAACAATAAAAATTAATATTATTGTATAATTTTTGCAAGGTTACAACATATTTCCTTTCTTTATCCCTCTCAATACTATTTTCTATCTTGCCATGTAGATGTGTTTGCATTAGCAGATATATTCCACTTTGTGGAAATACTCTAGGTATCTCCTGACATGTGAATGCCTTAACAGCTCCTAGGGGAGTTCAATGCTTTGTAAAACTTACTAGCCACCATGTACTGTTACTCATTTAGTAAACTAGTAGCACCAAGGCCATCAGTCTCATAGCCTAAGAATTTACCTCATCTGCTAATGGCAAAATCCATATGTAGGTTCTATCTTGAGTTACTTTTATGCTACACAGGTTTGTAAGCTGAATTATTTTTCTTCCTGACTGTAACACCATGAATTAAATATATGATAATAGATGACTTCACAGTGAATACATCATAATCTGGTATAGTTACTCTAAAAGATTTAAGGTGAATAGCAGCAGAGTCTTAGAAATACTCATTCAATATCATGTTGCACCTCATCTCTTAAGACAAAAAAGGTTAGCGCTTACTTTGTTTTAGTCCTGAAGCATCTGCAAGTGCTCTTAAGATAAAAAGACTGAATAAGTGTTCTATACATGAGGATCCATCAGGGTAGTGGTGGCTGGAGTAGGGGTTAGGAATGAGTCTGAGATATCTTTTTCATTGGGAGATCTGAATTTTGTTATGAGAAAGCTTTAAAATATGAAACTTTCATGGGATTTCCCTACTGTATTTTTTCTTTTTTATTGTTACACACAAAATATGAAAACATGAATACAGGTAAATTCACAGAATCACAGAATGGTAGGGGTTATAAGGGACTTCTACCGATCATCTAGTCCAACCCTCCTGCTAAAGCAGGTTCACCTAGAGTAGGTTACACAGGATTGCGTCCAGGTGGGTTTTAAGTATCTCCAAGGAAGGACACTCCACAACCTCTCTGGGCAGCCTGTTCCAGTGCCCTGTCACTCTCAGAGCTGCTGAATTAAATTGCATCACCATTTTTACTTTATTACTATATTAGAAAGACAAAAAAAAATAAAATACTGCATTATAAAGTGGTCCTGTTTAATTCTTTTCATAATAAACAAATATGAAACGTATTAGTATATCACCAGGCTACCACACTACTTACTATAGGGGAACTACATACAATAAATATGATTTAACATCATCCAAATTCCCATCAGGATGAGGAGTCTGATTCCTTTCAATACTTACTTGTGTGACAAGGTAACTCTGTCTGCATAATTTGCAGTAAAAATTATTCTTAGAACTGCTTGAAAAAGATTTAAGGGCATAATCTTTTTCTTTTTTTTTCTCCCCAGAATTGCTTTGTGGTTATATTAAAAGAATGATGTTAGGAATTCTACACTGAAGCATTTTCCTATTTTGCTTGTGAACAGCATGTTGTGGAAGGTAAGAGTGTTTGAAGTGAGAAAACAGTGCAAGTAGCAGTGAGCATATGAACCTTGGGTTATTTTTTCAGGAGGGATTATTTTGGGTTGTTTTTCTACGCATGGGTTTAAGGTCATGATTAATCAATATAGTTTAATCAGTTTGAGTGAAGGTATATTGTTACACGACACTAAGATGAGTTCAAACTGTTAAAAAGACAAACGTACAATGAACAACAAAAACGAGTCTTCTGTGCTGCTACCAAAATCAATTTCAAGAGCAATCACTTATGTTATAGTGGTCTGCTTGTAATACAGTGAAAAGGTCAGTACAATTTCTTGCCTAGTTAGCAATGTAACTTTCAAGCTTCCCTGGGCAGGAGTTGTGATCACAGTGTCTGGCAAAGTCATTTTTCTACAGACCTTGTGTGTGTCACATTATTCTCCAGAGCTCAACAGTTTGTCTGTAGTATTCTCAACTTCACAGCCTGCTTTCTCTTCTTTATTTCTTATAGCAAAATTGATGATAACTACACACTTCTTGTCATTAAGAACCAACACTGTAGGGCAGTAATAAATAATGGCTTGTTTTCATCTTACTGTTCTTAAACTTTTCACCCTTAAACCCTCTGCAGCTTTGTCACTGCAAGCAGAGAATGATATTGCTCTACGGTTGCAGAATGTGATTTGAGCAGTCAGAAAAAAGAAATTTGGAATGTAATTAGGTAACATGTTAGTTGTTTATGAGCTGATATCTCTGTTGTGCTATAGAAGTCAGGGTGGAAGAGAAATAAATAAGTTAACTCCCAAATGATCACTTCTTCTACAAATAGAAAGGATCATGAGTATGATTCAGAACACTTGCTAGTGCAAGTATATTTGTCCTATTTGCCCTCAGATAAATGAGTAAGAGCAGCTGTTAACCTATAATACAAAAACATTTTATTTGCTCATATGCATTTAGAATAGCCTGTGAATTTTCTTCTGATTTAATTTTCATTATCCATCACTACAGATGTTCACCCAGATGACAAAGTTTTCAGTCAAGCATGGGAAGAGTGTTTGATTCCTGAGAGGCTTTTTGTTGCCCATTAAAATCAGTTTTCCAATGATTCTAAAGAAAACAGATCAGGCTTTTAAGTCATTGATATAATAGCTAGATTTAATAGAATCATAGAAGAGCTTGGATTGGAAGGAACCTCTAAAGGTTGTCTAGTCCAACCTCTACTGCAATGAGCAGGGACATCTCCAACTAGATTAGGTTGCTCAGAGCCTCATCCAAACTGACCTTAAATGTTTCCAGGGGTGGGGCATGTGCAACCTCTCTGGGCAACCTGTACCAGTGTTTTGCCATCCTCATTGAAAAAAAATTCTTCCTTATATCTAATTGATGAAACTGAAAATCTCTTTGTAAAATACTGCTTTTTATCATCAAATTTCACATTTTTGTAGAGATGGTTCAGAAATATGAATTAGAGAGAAAGTTGACCCTTTCTGGCTATTAGACTTATGGCTCATTCTTATTTTAGAGTAGTAGTTTGTATACAGCTATATTAAAATCTTTAAAATTTTGTGCCATGTGTTGCATATAAAATCTGTATTCTTTCTAAACGGTGTAGCCTCCACTAGTTACCTGCTAACCACACTTGTCAATGTTTTGTTAAGAAACTGACACACAGAATGTCAAAACTGTACATCAAATTTTTTATTCTGAAAGAACACAAAACGTTTAAAAAGAACTCCTCAAATAAGTATTCTTTCTTTTTGCTAAACGAATTTAAATAAAGTTTAAGAAGGAAAAATAATGAAGAGAAAACCTTCAAAAGAAGACTTGTAGAAGGAAAACAGGAGTTAAAATGAGTGAAAGTAAAGCAAGATATGAGGAAAAAGGAACAATATGTAAGAAATGGCCTGTAGGCTTGAGTATTAAAAATACTTGAATTTTCAACATTCTTAACCAATTTGGTAGCACATTTCACAGTAATTTGCTGAAGAAACTATAATCCTAAATGAGTTATAAACTTCCAAAAAGTTACCCATTTTCATTTTTTTCTTCATGTTTTACTTTTATAAAAGAATATTGCACAAAACATTTATGAAAGAAAAAACAGTTTCATGTCTTAGCTTCTGGAAAAATGGTCCTTGATTTTGTCCCACTGGTCTATGATTTGCAATTACAAGGTATGTCACTGGCTTCAGTACTTTTTATTACACCTCTATTTCACTTCTTTTGCTTCCTTTCCTGTAATCTTTTAGCATCTCCAGCTGTTTTGGAGAGAAAAATATCAGTTCTCCTGCCTATTTGCCTTTACATTACATCTATTTGATTGTGTTATTTTCCCTTCAATTGCTTTTGCCACTTGGGGTCTTAAGAGAGGAAAACTGTCTCCAAGATGATATTTCAAAAACAATTTAGCCAGCCTTCATGTGTTGTTTTCTGAAGTAGCAGCACAATCAGTAGATGATACAATAAAACCAATGGGTTCTCAGGCATGATGTGTCCCGTGCCAATAGTTCTCACTTAAAACCATGCTGTCTACCTTGAATATATCATTCTTAGGCTTTTCTGATGCTTTGTAACCTGAAAAAAAACACAAATTCATTCTACCTAATAACTAGTTCCTGTCTATACTTATACAATGCTTGTACAATGTGTCCCCAATCTGAGTAAGTAAGTCTACAGTTATTACAAAATTCATAGCAGAGAATACAACATTGGCTATAGAAAAACTGAGTGGCCCTCAGCTTCCTGAATTTTTAGGTACAGTTGTCCTAGGCATTTTCTTTAGACACTGTTCTCCCTTTTGCATAACAGTTCCGCTTTCTGCTTCCTTTACATAAGTAATTGAGGTAGGTTTTTAAAAAAAAAAAAAAAAAAAAAAAAAGAAAGAAAGAAAAAAGTGTCAAACTTTCTAACCAGATCCTAGAACTCTGAAAAAGCCCCAGGCTGCACATGCCGTGCATGTGTGCAGGCAGCAGAGCTGGGTTAGCCAACACGTTGTCTTAGTGTCCTTGAGATGGGTTCAGAAGCAAAAAGCTTGTGGATACCTGTAATAAGCAGAAGCAGAGATAGCCCCATGCGCCTAAGTAATATAAGGGCTAGATTTTTAGCTCCACCTAGTGGAGCCTTGAAAGGTCTTCTCTGCAAGTTTAGGTCAATCTCAGTATGTTTTCACATAAACCATCAGGATATTTATCTAGCACTGGTCGTCCTTCAGCCATTTCAGCCGCCTCTATCTTACTATATTTATGTTGTTGATGTCTCTCTCTCTCTATGGGACGGTGGCATACCAAGCTTCCCACAGTGAGGGCTCAGTACTTTCATTGTGAAGGTTTGTACAGTGCTCAAAAAACCATACATTTTTTGTGTTGTTTTGGAAGTTAAGGGTGCATAGATTCAATACTATAAGTGTAGGTAGAACGTTCCTGAAATACAGGAATTTGGGAAGAGAAAAATAAGCAGCTTTCTTAGAGGTCAATAGATTCTTCCTCAAACCTTAAGCTAATACTGTTTGAGATCTGATCCCCAGTGGCTTTTGCATAGCACTAGTATTTTTCGGAGAAAGTGGAATTTGAAATGATAGCCTTGAACAAGCTAGACACAGCTCTTGCTGTGTGCACATGTAATCTTACAAATCAGATGGATTACACTGTGCATGGAGGGACTGAATTGCAGAAGCATTTTTTAAAACCAAAAATCCTACCATTTGAAAATATTAGGTACCTTATTGGAGGTATGCAGTAGACCTTTTACTTTCTGTGTGTACAATGTAAACCAAAGCTGGCCCTTTTCAGGAATTCAGGGGATGCATTTTTCCTGCAAAGTCCTTCCAGGACAGGCTTTTTCTTACTAACGGGCATGGAGGATGCAGAAGGATGAAGGAAACTGGAAGATTTCTTTTCAGTATTTATTTATGTTAGGAGTTTGAACTTCTCTCAATATGTACCTTGAAAGTCCTGTATTTCTGTGTGATAAGAGAATGGATGTACTCAGACTATGCATGAAGCACACAGACTAGCACAGAAGATGTTACACTTTTCAGACCTATGGTTTCAGAGTGTCTTCATCTCTCTGGGAAGATTTCATTGAGTTGAAAATCTTATTAAGATCTCTACTGTAGTGATAGCCATTTTTTTAATTTGGATTCCAATGATATTTGATGTATTTCATGAGTAACTTAAAATTAAGTATTCAAAACAGATCATTTGACACAGGCCTTTGGATATACAGTGCTTCTGAAGGTCAGCAGTGATTGATGCTGCACATTCAGTCCATGTCACTGGCTCACAAAACAGTTATTTCAGTGTGTTCTGGTCATTCTTTATTTCTTTCGGAAAATTTTTAACGTGGCACTGAACAAAAGATCCAGACTGTTTAGGTAAGCACAATCCTAAATATTGGGGTTTGTGGGAGAAAATGGGCTCCCTGGATGCAGCTAAACTGCTTTTCCTTCATGTCATACAAGTTGCATTTCCTCATATGTTCTAAAAGTCCCAGAAATTGAGTCTTTTCCTCTTTTCCCAAACTATGGAAGTCAAAAAAGGGTTGTAGAGGGCTACCATTTGGGGTGGGTCTGAGATACTCTCTGCCTCTGAAAAAGCAGTAACTAGGTCCAGAGTAACTGGAAATTTGAAGCATTTAAAAGTTCAAATGTGAAGCTAAGGCAGGTGTGATTCCCACAAGAAGTGGGGGAACTAGTTGTGGGCAAAGAGCACAACTCTTCATATACTAGTATTATTTTAATGATGTTGAGCTACTGGATCATTAGAATAAATAAAATTAGAATAAATTGGAAATATTGCGAACATGGTTCAATTTTCAGGAAGGGACAAATGGAGAAAGAAATAAACAGATGTATCTTCACTCATATTCATTATTTACTCTGACCACTGCCCTTATTTTGGGATACAGATTAAGCTCTACATTAGCAAATCAGTGGGACGCATCCTTTTTGGTGTTTGCCTTTTGTCTGTATTTGGGAGTCCTGCAGGACACACTCAGGAGAACCAGCAATGTATTCAGTGTCCTGGTTGGAAGTCACTTAATGGGGCACCCTCTGGCAAAGCAGACCCAAGGCCTTCCAGCAGTTGGCTCCCTGCATAAATTGTGCATACCCAGAAGCAGCACCTGGTGCAAGCTCTATTGCATCTAAATGCACAGTACGGAAGTAGTGTTGGAGAGATAATGGATCACAGCAAACATAACTGTGATCATTTCCTTTTTGCAATCTATCAGTAAATAACTGAAATAGAACCAGAAATTTCACAGAAACTCTGGAGGTCATCTGCTCAAGCAGTGCCACTGAGGTGGGAGACTCCACAACGTCTCTGGCGACCTGTACCAGTGCTCGGTCACAGTCACAGTGAAAAAGTGTTTCTTCATGTTCAGATGGAACCTCCTATGTTTCAGTTTGTGCTTGTTGCCTCTTACCCTTTTACTGGGCACCACTGAAAAGAGTATGGCTCTGTCCTCTTTGTATCCTCCCTTCGGTTATCTGTATATGTTAATAAGAGCCCTTCTCAGCCTTCTCTCCTCTGAGCTCTCTCAGCTCTTCCTCATAGAAGAGATGCTCCAGACCCTTAATCATCCTTGTGGCCCTTCATTGGACTTTCTCCAGTATGTCCATGTCTCTCTTGTACTGAAGAGCCCAGAACAGGACACAGTACTCCAGGTGTGGCCTCACCAGTACTGAGTAGACGGTAAGGATCACCTCCCTCAACCTGTTGGCAATATGTTGCCTAATGCAGCCATTAGCTTTCTTTGCAGCAAGGGCCCATTTCTGGCTCATTTCTATCATAAGCATAAGCATAAACATATATTCTTTTATATTTACACGTTCAAGTAAGGGCAAAAATATTTAGGAGTCATATAGCATCCAGAATCTTTACCTAGCTATGGCTGGATCTCAACTTCAACCTAGCTAATTATGTTAACTATGTAAACAACTACTGCCTCCTACAAGAAAAATGTCTCAATTCAATAAAAAATAAATCAAACAAAAATCCCTGAAGAAATTAACTAGAAATGAAAAATACCAGTCCTTCATTAATACAAAGTTACAGTTTCTAGGTGGTATCTCACGTTGTGCCACAGAAGTTCAATTCATTAAAACGCAGGTTTCTGAAAATAAGCACAGTCAAATCTGAAAAGTATTGCTGCCTAATTCTGTCCTTTTCAGGAAATTCCCCTGCCACAGTATGCAGAATACACATAACGTACATCTTTGATGTTTACTGAAAGTGAAGGTACCTGCAATTGCCCTGTAGTCAAACACTTAGGGTAAATCTAGACCATACAGTGGAGCACAGTGCCATTTCCAAGGCTTGCAGAGATGAGAGCCAGTATAGCTGCATAACCACTGCAGTCCAGAGAGGAAAGATTTATTATTTTGGTGCAGGGTTGAATTAATTAAGCTGTATTTCTTCTAGACTGAACATGGCTTGAATCCAGACATTCCAAGCCCACTGTACCCTCCAGAACTGTGTATGGCCATATTAGTGAGTGTAAAGGCCCCACAGACAACCCCTTAGCTTAGTCCACACAGATACAGAAACTCTTTCCTGTCCAAATTACTTTTATTTCTTAATTCTGCTTATCCTTATACTCTGCAACTTTTCTTTCCAGGATCAGGCTGGGCATTTGGGGTTCCAGTCAGTGAGAGATTGTGCATTAATAATTTTTTAGTATTCTTCTATCGGTATTATTTTTGGGTTTTTTTTGCTTTTCTTTTGCTGTTCTGTTAAAATATCTTTATCCCAACCCACAAGTTTTGCCTTTTTCTTCCAGTTCCTTCCCATCCCATCCAGATGGGAGGAGTGAGTGAGCAACCCTGTCGTTCTTTGTTGCTGGCTGAAGCTAAACGACAACAGTTGTCTGTAACAAAGAAGCGGTAAGAAAACATTGTCTCAGGAAACACATTAAAAAAAAAGAAAAAAACCCCTTCAAATTCAAAACCATGATGAACATGCAAGGGACCAACATAGGGGAACGACTGAGCAAACCATAGGCATAGCTGGAAAGGTTTGGCTGAGGCAGAGGTATCTGGAGAGTACTACAACTTAGTTACTTTATTTGGTAGATAGGTTGCTTATTCCTGCAGGGGAAAAAAAAAAAAAAAAAAAAAAGAGAGCCTTTTGTTGCTTTTGTTGTATTCCCTAAGGCCAGTGACAGCATTTTCAGAGCCTTTGATTATTAATTCTAAGAGTTGCCTCAGACACTCTCCTTCAGGCAGTTCCTTCATCAGGGATTGCTCTAGGAACATGTGCTTCTCAAGCCTCTGCAGAGGGACTGACAGTAGATCCCTTCTCCTTCTTACTTCAGGCCAAATCCTTAGAGACCACAGTGCATACATTCAAGAGAACAATCAGTATATCCCCACTCCCTCCACAGACTGCAGCTGGCTGATGGATCATTATGTATCTCTGCATGTTGTGCATATCTCCAACTGTCATATTTTACTTATTTTCAAGAATAAATCACAAAGGTGGCTCAATCCTGTCACATCCTTACTTCATATTAGGTGTTCTGAAGGAACCTGGAGAGCTCATTCACTTCACTGGAAGAGGCATTATCAGCAAAGAATCTCCAAATGTGATTTATCAGTTTTGGCTCTTAAAGGCCAAGGAGCAAAGGTCATGATAACCTGTGACTGTTCTCGCCTATTTGTTAGCCTTCTGTGGTTCATTCAGTTTTGTCATGTAATAAATTTAATTTTGATGAGACAATTTGTATTTCTTTCTGTTATGGGTATTCCCATCTGTAGGCTAGATATAATTATTCTTTGAGTCTTGAATTGAATAGCTAAACTGTTCACATATATTGTACATACAAGGTCTATACAGTTCTCCATTGAATTAATTACCATGCTGAAAAGCAGGGAAGTACAGTAGTTAGTAGAAATCTCTAGAGATTCTAATTAATTTTATATGAAAATTAGACAAATAACATGACCTACAATTTATTACTTCTTCACCTAAAAAAAAGGAAAAAATACGGAAATAAAAACAACTACTAATCTGTATAATTTTTCTTTCCCTTAGAATTGCTTTTTTTGCTTGTTTTAAGTTGTAAGAAATTAAAACTTAAATAGAGTTCTCAAGACTCCATTCGTGGAACTGAAATGCTTTAAGCTCCATTGTTCAGCATCTACAAGACATCAACATTTTCAAAATTACAGCTTGGTTGCAGCCTAACCTCATGGGCTCTAAAAATCTCTCAGATGTCTAAGATTCTCACTGCTGTCTTTCATAAAGTTATCTAAATTGAGATGTTTCCTGTAAAAAAAAGGGTACTATTAAATCATGGCAAAGACCTGGGAGCCCATACAGTTCTCAGGACTAAATACCAAGTCCCAGTTGAGCTGGGATAATCAGGGTTTGATTAACCTGTCTGAACTATCAATTTCTGCAACAGGAGGGCTGAAGGAAGGTTACCAAACAGTGGAAAAACAACATGAGTGTAAAAATGATTGGGGAAGGGAAGGGAAGGGAGGGGGGTGGGGGGCATGCAAAACAAAACAAAAAAAAAGTAAGTTATGTACCAGATGTGGGATATGGAAGCAAATTTGTCTTAAAAGGTTGATTGGTTCATAGCTGAGGAACTGAGAGCTATACCAAGTCAAGGAAAGGTCAAATGAATAGAGGAGGGATTAAATGGTCTAAGGAGATAGTAAGATACTTCAGGTAGAAAAGATTTCTTTCAAGCCTCTTTTACCCCTCTCCTCTGGTGTATAAGGATATGAATGCTTTTCTGCAACACCCAAAGTTCCCTTCTATCCTCTCCCTCCATTAGTACCTCATGATATCTACTCCCCTGCCGCTCTCTCTCCCTACATATGCACCCATCTATTTCTCAGAATGCCAGAATACAGTTGTGGAAGGAAATAAGGCTTTCAGATGCTAATTTTGCCTCCAAATTTGCTCAAATATGATTAAAAGTTCAAGTAATAATGGTCTGAAATAAGTGTTTCTTTTAATTTCGTCTCAGAAAATTAAAATTTTTTCTACTTTGTCTTGCATCTGTTAGCAACACAGCAAAAACCTTTAAATATTTCAGAAGAGATCACAGTGTATTCTAATGTTTCAAAATCTCAAATGTCTTTATTGTGTTAAATGTAGTGCAGTATAAATCAACATAATTGGAAAATAAATTGCCGTGAAAAGTTCTGCTAACATTGGAGTAAAATATTTTGTCTTTGTTCATATAGTCTATGAACTATATATCACATAATATTTTCCTGTAAATTGTGTTGTCAGAATTTGACATATGCCTGCAAAAAAAGGAAGTTTTAGATAAAAGAGCTCTTCTTGATGGACAGCTGCTTCATCAAAAAGAAAATTCAATTTGCTTTACCTGTAGGCGAAGTACACCCAGATTATCTCAGAACTAGGAATAAGGACATGTTTAATATGCTTAAATGTTGATGGGATGAGAGAAAAAGCCTGTTTCAAAATCAGAAGTAAATCATTGTGGAAAATATCAGTTACTGTTGCTTGTAGTTTAGGTTGTATTTCAAACATGAGTACTTTCCTACTGTCTCTGTTTCTTTAAATCTGATGTTTAGTGATTAAAGGTAGTTGCTGTGTGCATGTTCTATGATCAGTGGAATCAAGGGTTTTATTATATGGTTTATCAACAGCTCTATTTCCTTCCAAAGTCTCTTCCTCTTAAGACTTTTTCTAAGTTTTCTTTCTCATCACTTATCCACAGTAACTGCTACTTAAGTTAGATATTTTGAGCCAACATCAGGTGAGTTTTGAGTTTTTCTTGCCCTGTGTAGTCCTCAAGAAAAAGATACTTTTTGTAGGGTTCTTTAAGTTGTGTCATTGTAGATATATAGAACAAGAAGCTCAAGATAGTGTAATTCATATTCATAAGGCAGAACATACTGTGGGGCACTGTTCTTGTGTTGCTTTCAATACTCAGCATGTCCTAGGTCAATAAGGATAGTAAAGAAAAGCTGTTTGTATTTTGATTTTCTTAATTAAAAAATTGATTGTTCCTATAATATTGTTCCCAGTGGCTAAAATACCCCTAATGGAAGGATGCAGAATAAATTGACTGTTTGTAAGACTGAAGTGCACCCCAAATGTTTGCTAGGATTCTGTTATTTTTAAAGGTTTTTATTTAGTAGCCTACTGATTGATACATGTCCAAATACTTTAAATACAATTTTAGTTTTAAAATTATATTTTAAAAAGGAAAAAATTTTCACTTTATTGTTAAATGTGTCATATCTGCATATTGCATGGTATTGGAGTATCCAGTATATGTTTTGATTATTGTTACTAGAAACATGGAATAAGAGTTTGAATAAAATAAAATCTGTTCTTAAGTTTCACCTACCAGTGAATATAACCCACACATACTAGCTAAAGGAAACCATACAACAAAATGTAGAGGCAAATCACCTGCTCAGTGGAAAATCAATAGCTCCTTGAAAATTGCAGCTGCTTCATTTGTTCTGTGCTCCAGCTTGTGTTTCAGTATCGTAGCATATTAGGACCTCACTGCTTGATCCTCCCAACAGGGCACATTATATCTGAGAAACCTCAGAGAGTGCAAGACTTGAATCTAGGAGTAGAGAAGCACTGAGGAATCTGTGCTGATTATCAGAGAACTACCGTTCTCAAATACAGGTTGTGAGCTAGCCTTCCCAGAGGAATCTTGCCAGGAGTGAATCATTTTACAAGAAGGCCAAACACTGAGCATTGAGGACACAATAAGATGACTTTAAAGAGGAGGTACTGATTTTGCTGTGGGGTTTTAGGTAAGCCTGTCAAGACTACTCATAGCTTAAGGAAAAAGTAAATCAGAGTTTAGGAAAGAATTATTAATCTAATGCTTTTTCATTGGCTGAGAATTAGTTCTATGTTTAGCTAAATCAAATAAATGGCACGTTTAGTCAGTCTGTGAGTCTGTGGATAAATGTGTGTATAATAAATTTAATTTATCTAATTTGCATAGTTTATTAGGTAAGCATTTATGGTCACAGTAGGAATTCAGATAAAGTTGATTAAAGGATATTTTGGACCAGGCCAATAGAGCCTGCTTCATGTCATATCCCTAGGCTTAAACAGTTTACTGTATTGAGTAACAATACAATTCGTTCCTCCATGATATTCCACATCAGCGGATCTCAGCAACTGGAAAAATTCCCTTCCTTTTCTTTTTTATCATTCTGTTTTAGGAACCCAACTGCACTGCAGTCATGTCATCTGAGAACTCACATGTATTTGGAGAAAGGTTTTCTGTACTGTTTCGTTTACTCAGTGTAGTTGCTGGAGGCTGTACATCAGAACACTACAGATTAGTGCAGGTTACAGGCCACACATGTCTACACTTTGTAGCTAAATGCAAATGTGATTGCAACTGAAGGAAAATAAAAGGTGCTGTGCAAATTTTCCTTTACCTCAAGCTCTGAAAAACTTAGACTGCCGTGAAGATTTTGAAGATCTAAAGTTTCAGGGTCTTCCCCCTTTCCCTCCTTTCCCCTTTGCTTATCTGTTGTTTCTCCTTCCAGCTATTTTTTTAAGTACTCAGTTTTTACAGTGTGTGCTTTTGGTGGGGTTTTAAAGTTGGTTGTTTTTTGTTGCCGTTGGTTTTTGTTTGGGTTTTTTTTTTTTGGTTTTTTTTTTTTGGTTTGGTTTGGGTTTTTTTTGTTTACTGCTGTATTTGTTCTTATCTACCTGTACTCTGTTTCAGCTAAATATGGGAAAATAAGCTTTTGGCTTCTCTGTCTCCAAAATGTTCTTGTGGTCCTGTCAATTCAAATTTACATCTTAGTGTTTCAAAAACTTGTGTAGTTAAGAACACCATTGGCAAAAGACAAAGAAACAGCTACCAACACAGTAGCTTGAGTGGTTATTATTATTCTTAGCTTTAGATAATTCTTACACTGAAGATGTACAATACTTGACTCCAATGCAGAAAGTGGCATTGCTAGATTTTAATAGTTGAACCACAGAATTAACTTTAATAAAATAAAATAATATTTCATTAAATTATAAATATTTTTTGTTCATGGGTATATTGTTTTCATAATTTCTAGAATTTTGTTTAATTTATAGGTGAGCAGATGGGAAGTGTAAACTTCCCATTCACTGTCCAGCAATTATGGCAGTGCCACTGCTTAAACATCAGTATTCTACATAATTGCTCAAGTCAAGACAATTTTATTTGTAAAACTTTCAGGGAAGGAAGCCTGATTGTGGGGTAGGCAAGTTTGAAAATGAGGGGGAGCCTGCATCAGCATTTTTCTTTGTGCTAGTACAATTGCAAGAAGAATATTACATGTGAATTTACCTTTTACTGCCATAAATAAGAAACAAATCCACTGAAATTGAAGGCATTGCATTTGTATAACTGAAGGATTTAAAATCTAGAGACAGTAGACCCTATCAAGCTTATTTCTCTGCTATGATAGCAAATATTTACATATCATCTCTTTTACAGATCAAACCTGTTCCTGCAGTCTTTTCATTCCTTCTTAGGAATCCTCTTAGAATGCTGTTCTAAAGTTTCACCTCAGTGGTGAAATGTCTTCCAAATTCCATGTTAAATTTCATCATGATCAGTTCATATATATTTATCCCTTGAGACTTTTTGCTCTTTCTGGTTTTCTTCCTGGAGAATTACTAAGGAATTCAACTGTACACACCCTTGATCTTCTTTTCCTAAGCTAGATAAATCAATTTCTTTTAGTGTCCTTCAAAAAAATAATTTGTCTATTTTCCCTGTCATTCTAGTAGGCATACTTTCACTGCACTCCAGCCTGAACTAATCTTTCATCGGTGCAGAAGAATGAGGGCATGTGAGTCTCACCTGCTTCAGTTACAGTTGCCAAAAACAGTGGAAAGCTGATGCATGAGGAAAACCTCCAGATAATACCAAAGTCAGAGGCAAATATCCATGCTGAGCTCACAGGTGCTTACAAAAATCATCTGCTGTTACTGTTAGCTAAATGTGGAGTCTGGGTGCCAACGATGTGCACAAGTCAGCCCTCAAAAACTTTAAATTTCACCAGTAACTAGTAGCCATAAGCATTAGAAATTTTTTGAATAATTAACAAATCCTCCAGCAGTGCTCTACGCTCCTTTTTCTGAAAACAATATCATACATTCTTTATCATGAAAAAGCATGCTTAAATAGTTAATTATTTTCTTCAGGCACTTACACATAAAGCTGTATATTTTAATCCTGACATAGAACTTCCTATTAACGTACTAATGATAAATGTTGCTATGTTGAACTAAATTCCTTGAAATTCCTCTGAGCAACATCAACTCTGCTCAGTAACATAATTGCAGTAATTGACAATAATGTAATAAAATAATAAAATAATATAGTAATAAGATAATTAGCATGGATGTTCTGAATTACTAAGTTGATGCTCCTATCAGTAATTATTATTAACATTAATTTTTCATATAGTCAGGGAATGTGCAATACATTGAAATATCAGTTAGGTTATGAAGAACTGAAATTTATATTAGTTTGACTGTAGCTAATTCAAATGTATATATTTATATATACACATAAATGTACTTGGAAGTGTAAATATGTATTCAGCTATTTAATAGTTCAATCTGCATTACAATGTACATATATACACACTCACACATATGTATTTTTTATCAAATTAAATGTTTCCCATTGAAATGTCCCTGTTATTAACCTAACGCTCAGCTACAGTAGATCTGTCAGAGACATTACTTTTCCTGTGTTTTCTTCTAGGAATAAAAAGCAAAACTTGTGAGGTTAGTTTACAATTAACAGTTAACAGCTGTAGTTACACAGAAATTAATTTCCTTAATATTGTTAGAGTTGTGAGGTACAGCGCAAGGAAATACCCATGGTACCAGAAAAACACATAGCTTCACCAGACCTTCTTATAAAAGTGAAGTGGTAGTTTAAGAAATATGCATCTCAGTAATATGTTTGCTTACAAAAACTGATGTAAAATTCCTCATATTTTCTCTGAGGGGGGGGACAATGCCATTTTATGTAAGAAAGGAGAATTAATTCCCATGCCAGATTTCTTTTGCTATATAAGGAAGCCATTCTATATAATCATAGAAATCTACAAAAAACACCCCCAGCCAACCAACCAAACAAAAAGAACCCATAAAAGGCCTGGGCAGGACAATACAAGATGCAGCCTTCTTATGGATATAGGACAACATTCTGGATATTATAATGGTGTAAGGAAACTGCCCGTTAGGAACCCCAAGTGAAAAAAATAAAGTTCTTGGGAAAGTGGACTTGGTTTTGGCTTGACGAGGGATGGTATTCTGCTAGTTTTTAATCAGGCACTCACAAAGAATATTCAAAGATGTGTCTACTGCTTAGTCATTAAAAATACACAGTCAAGATGAGTAATGTTGGTGCCTTTGACACAGTGGTTTCCATGCTATTGTGTGGCTGAGAATTCCGTGTTATCCTATTAACATTTTCTATATTTTATTTCAGTCCATTGTGACCTAAGTCAGCTGATCCCCTGTCAGTCCTTTGAAGATATTTATGGTGATAATTTGCAGGTGCTTATGGTGAAGCTACATAGTTCATAGATAACTGCACAGGTATAAAGTTCTTTCTTAATATTACTCTAATTATATTTTTTTTCCATCTCAAATCAAGTCTCCTAGATTCATTCCTATCAAATTTGAACCAAGTCTCAGTTTGTCAGTATTCTTCCTCAATCCAGTGGAATCATGTGATATTTGGCTTGACCCTCCAGAAAAAATATCTAAAAATAAGGCATCTATTTAGAGTTAAAGCTCTAGGTTCCTGTTATTAACAGCAACATGCATCTAAGTAGAATTTACCCATCAGATTGAGAAAATTAATGTAGGTAAAATTCACCTTCTGAAGATGTTTATTTGTCTTGATTGACTACCTAGACAGCTTATTAGCTTCAATTCCTCTTACAGATGTAACTAAGTAGCTGAATCTCATCCTAGCTCTTAAAGCTTGGTGATATGAATTTTCTCTGCAGAAAAGCTAAAATTAAGTGAAAAGAAAAGATGGAGTGAAGGAATCAAATAGAAGAAATAGGGAGGAGGGAGGTAAAGAAAAAGATGAAAAAAATGGTCCAAGGGATCCTCCAGTGATTACTGCCTGGAATGAGACTGCAAAAAGAAAATCACACAACGGTATACTCAAAACTCAAGTGAATGCAGCATGACCTAGAGGAAGGATCTTTTTTTGAAATAGAGGAAAGAAAAAAAGGAGTACAGTAAAAAGTGATTGAAAGGAAGACAGTCAAATTATTGTGAGATAGAATGAGTGGGAGATAAAGAGGTTAATAGAAATTGCCTGTAGAGAAATAGGTTTTCCGGATATGAGTATGAAAGAAATTAATATCATCCTGTTTAACTTATATAGGATTAATTTTTCTTAATCTTTGTACTACTAATTCTTAGTTTGACATATAGTACCACAGGATGAGATTCGTCTCATCCAACCGTATCCATCTAAAGTGTAGATGTCTAGTTTAAGAAAGTACCATCTATCATGGTGGTGTGAGGAACTCCTAAGAGTGATCTATCCTTGTTTTGTTCAGCTGATCTTTGGTAAATTTCTTCCTGGTACTTACACAGAGATTTTGGACACACATCATATTTCTTGGAGTGTAGGTGACAAGCAAAAAATGATTATCACCTATTCTTAGACTATGTGTAGATTTATATCATACCTTCTAATGTTGAGATGATGTAACTTATTCGTAAAGAATACAAAAAAACTACTGGAAAAAAACTGAAATTCCTTATTTGGGCATGTATCAAACACCAAAAATTTTCAAGCAGAAATATGTCAGTGCTGTTTCACATCTAGAAAACTATTGCCACCTTTTTTTCCAAACTGGACTTTTTATATACACTTCTGTCTTCTCATGTCTTTTATAGTCTGACTGCATGGCCACACTCACAGCGGACCAGCTACACTGCAGATTAGATCCAGAGATGTCCGTATAGTAAGAATCAATTTGTAGAAATTACAGTTCAAACAATTTACAATGGTTATAGGAAAGACAGAAAGAGAGAAGAAGAAGAAAGTCTGTGTGTTCCTACTGTTATAATGAAGGAACAGAGGGACTAATTCTGCCTACATCTTGCAGGACAATGTTCTGTCCATGACAGGTTAGTTAAAAGTTAGCTACAAATGAGCTGACGAGGAAGGATGCTACTTAAACGTAAATGAGGAGCACAGGAGAAATGGGGAAGAAGAAAGATGTGTAGCAGTGTGACTGCTACTGTAAAAGTGATGCAGGAGTATGCATATGGAGAATCGCCTTAATCATGGCAAATTCATTGCTGGATACATTCACCCAACACGAAGTACTGCTGTGCAGAGGTGTTAGCTAATATAGCTATACAGTGCAACACTGTGTTGCAGCTAATTAGCGCAGTGTCCCTAATACCTATGTCGCTTTTGATTTTCAAGTTAGCTCAGTTCTGATTAGATGCTGCTTATTGCACATGTACCCTAAATGACTCTTTCAAGATTGTATCAGAAGCTTGTGGCAGAGATCATAACTGATCCCATTTCTGCACCTCAGTGTGATCCCTCAATCATAAGACCTTTGTGATCTCTCAGAGGTGCTGGCCTATTAAGATCCTAGTCAAACTCAAGAATGCCTTTTATTTTCTAATGACTACACAGAAAATACAGTCTGCCTCTAGCACAGAACTGTTTATAAGCTCTTTGCACACAGGAAAAGCATTATTTCAGTTACTCATGCAAACACAAATTCAGGAATGTCTACTTAGATGAAACTTTTTCCAAATTAATGACCAAAACCAGTCAAACCCACTAATTTTTTCTGAATTTCTTTGTTGATATTAACCACTTTGATTTACCAGCAGCCTTCCTCATCAATGTGAAGTTAAATAAGTTAAGTTCTTAATTTTTAGTTTTTACTTACTTTAAAGAAACATAAACAATAAATTATCTACTCTTCAGTTTTCTTTGTTAGTACTTTGTTATCTATTCAATTCTGGAAATACAAATTATGTATATTTTTAGTACACAGGAGTTTGACTTTTTCACATAATTAAAAGCATAACTGTTATGAATTTACTTGCATAAAACATTTTCTACAATGACATGCAGGTATGATTATTAATATTAATTTTTGTAAAGACTCTTCAGTTTCTATGGCAAATGTCAGACTATCTCTGTTAATTCTCCATTTTTTCTCTTCTCTCTTATCTGTTCCTTCTTTCTCAAACACCACTCTCATCAAAATAAAGCCTGGACGTGGAAATCACCTATATTGAATTTGTTAATCTTATTAAAGCCATGATATGGTAAATAATTTTATGAAAGATAACACTGGCTAAGTCTTTATTTGGCAGTCTGTCAAATTGCTCAACAGAGGACCATCTATCAACTCTGGAACAGCTTAGGCAGAAAACAACTAAAATAAATTTGAGAACAGTGGGAATAGATATTAAAGACTGAGTAATACACCGCAAACATCTAATGCTAATGGAAAAGTTTTGAAAGGGATTTTTTTTTCCCTTCACAAGTACTGATAAAATCTTTTAACTGTCTATGATCTGATTAGTAAATTGATTTTAAATTGTCTTTCATTTTCTTGTTTTGATTTTTCCACTATCAATTTGCCAACATTTATCAACTGCATGATGTGGAAAGCTTAAAAATAGCTGTGAACGGGCGTTGTGTAATTATACTATGTATTTATGTATACATAAATTTACACATGCAGACATATGTAAACCTCTTTCCCTATCAGAAATGGCAGCTTCAAAAGTTTAATTTCGTTAACTTTTGAGAAAAATACCATTTTATTCATTTCTACAGTTTCTCATCCAAAAATACTTATTGAGAAACTTACACTGATTTCCGATCCTAATGATATGTAAGAGCATAATATTTGGCATAGGTCAGTAAGCTTCCTTTATAAAAACCATCTATGAGGTACCAAGCACATTTTGACACAATATAAATGACAGAACAATGTTTTCTTTGCTAATGTCGTATTAGTCATTTTAGTCTTCTGTGAGTTAATCACTTAGTGCTAATACAGTATTTCCCTCTCCCTACCAGCCGTGATCTTAAGGTCTTTTTACTGTGTATCATCCCTCCCACACATTGTTGCTAGAGTTATTTTTTCTTGTAATTTTTTTTCTACCCTGTAATTGTCAGGAAACTTAGAATTAGATGCTGGTATATTAAGAATTCATTTACTGACCTAGAGGAATCAACTACTATATCATTCAACATTCAGAAAACAAGTGTGCTGTGAAGGAGTACTACAGTGGAACTGAAGTTCCCCTACAAAAAAAAAGTACCCTTTGCCCTGAAGAGAACAAACATTACATATAAGGGGTTTATATGAAATATATGAGTAATAGATTAATAAGACATATTACTATATATGAGCAAGAAATTTATAAGATTTATATGGAAATAAAAGCTACATTTAAGAAATCATAAGAATTTATCTGAACTGTGCTTTTTGGCCTTTCCACTACGTGGGTAGGAATATTTTTACATGTGTAAAAACTTGTTCATCTTGAGTGTAGGCAGAAATGTACATATTTAATAGCTGCTGCTTCTTCTTATGCATAAGTCCAGTTACTTTGGCCAGTCAGTCAGATAGTCTGAATTTCTCTATAAACTCAATTATTTTATTAGTCAGTAAGTTTTGTCCTATTCAGTCTGGTTCTTCCAATACTGGAAGCACTCCTCTCAGGTAAGCTATTTTCTTACTTCCAAGCAACCTGTATTTTCACTTCCTAAGAAAACTCTTCCCCTAGTTTGATTCAACTTTCCTACCATAACATAATTTTCAATGTATTCAATGGACTATTGAATATTCACGTGTCATATGATTGTATACATATAGCATTCATATATAAATATAACATATTCAGTGTCAGCATCTGACAGAATTCTTTGTTGCCTTTCTTTCTTTTCTATTCCGTTTCTCTTTCTTTATTCTCCACTAAAAAGTTAGTGATTAGCATAAAAACAATGATCTGTTTTGCAAAAGAATGAAACAAAAGCTATCAGTAAGGTACAATGCTTCTTTTAATTTTAAAATTATACCATCAAAAAAGACATCTTCAAAAAATGTGATTAGTGTAAATCAATAAATGATTCATCAGTTTCTTCTCTTAAAAGAAGCAAAAAATACCGAAACTTTTAGTAAAGGACAAGTTCCCCATGGCAGCCTGGGCTGCAGCGATCATGTACTGGTGGAGTTCACAGTCCTGAGGAATATGGGTCAGGTGAAGAGTAAAGTCAGGACCATGAATTTTAGGAAAGCAAAACTGCAGCTCTTCAAGGAGTTAGTCAACAGGACCCCCTGGGAAACTGCCCTCAGGGACAATGAAGCAGAATAAAGCTGGGAGATCTTAAAGGACACTTTCCACAGAACACCAGAGCTCTGAATTCCCAGGAGTAAGAAATCGGAAAAGGAGGGCGAGAGACTGGCATGGCTGATTCGAGAACTGCTGGTCAAACTCAAGGGCAAAAAAGAGATACAGAGGGAGCAGAAGCAAGGACAGGTATCCTGGGAAAAGTACAGGGATGATGCCCAATTGTGTAGGGATGGGTTCAGGAAGGCCAAGGTGTGGCTGGAGCTCAACTTGCCAAGGCACACAAAAAATAATAAGGGCTTCTACAGCTATGTCAGCCAGAAAAGGACAGTCAAAGAAAGTGTACTCCCCTGATGAACAAAACTGACAAATGGGTAATTGGTAATATCCATCACAATGGATGTTGTCTATCTGGGCTTCTGTAAGGCCTTTGACACGGTTCCCCACAACATCCTTCTCTCTAAATTGGAGACGTATGGATTATACGGGTGAACTGTTTGGTGGATGGGAAATTGGTTGGATGGTCACATCCAGAGAGTAGTGGTCAATGGCTCAATGTCCAGATGCAGATCAGTGAGAAGTGGTGTCCCTCAGGGGTCTGTACTGGCACCAGTACTGTTTAATATCTTCATCAGTGACATAGATAGTGGGATTAAGTGCACCCTCAGCAAGTTTGCAGACACCACCAGTCTGAGTAACGCGGTTCGCAGGCCTGAGGGATGGGATACCATCCAACAGGACCTGGACAAGCTTGAGAAGTGGGCTCATGTGCAAACCTCATGAGTTTCGACAAGGCCAAGTACAGAGTCCCACACCTGGCTTGGGAAAACCCTTGGTATCAATACAGGCTGGGGGATGAATGTTCTGAGAGCAGCTCATAATACGAATAATAATACTAATGATTATTTTTCTCATTTATTCCCATGTACTGTATATTTGCTATACGTACAACTGTTTAGGCAAATAAAACAATTTAGGCAAATGCAACATAGGCAAGTAAAGAAACAATCAATCTATGAAGCAAATTCTTACGCATTTAAGAAAGTTATGTATATGTTTAGAGTTACACATTTTTTCACAAAGATACAAAATATATTTTTTTATTACTACCTTGCACTAAACATCAAAGGTAAAGAGCATTTTTTTAGAATCACAGAATCTCTTGGCTTTAGTAGATTTAGTTTAATAAAGTTTTAGGAACAGAAGGGAGGTGAGGAAGATTAAAGCATTTGAATGAATCAGTGAAAAGGGATGCTTCAAGTTGAGGAAAGGTTTTATTAGATTAACTCCTCTGATTGGAAAAGAAGAGCAGACAAATCTTCATGCACATCAAGCCCTCGCTGTACATAGTGTGAACAAAATACTTTGCTAGAACACTTATCTGATAAGAGCACATTCTTCATTTGAGCATCTCTTGTATAAGCCAGAGATAAACTTAGAAGTTTTTTCCACGCCACTTTTGGTAGGATCACATTTCTATAGGTTGTGATTTGTCTTTGATTCCCTTCAATTCCCATCATATTTTTCTCACATCTTTTTTACTTCTCCATATCACATTTTAAAGATCAATTATTTGCGCTAAATTTTTTACTGTTGCTTAAGATTTTCTTTTCTTTTTCTTTTCTTTTTTTTTTTTTTTTCAAAGTTAGTTTTGAGCTGCTCTCTGCTATCCATGGCTTCTGTTGTGCTGAATTCTTTGTGTTATTACATTGTGAAACAAATAGGGAAAATGATTGATTTAGGCTGAGAAAAGAAATGTGGAGCTGTACTTCAAGTAGATCTTCTCTAGGTAGGAAGAAACAACAAGCCTTGTTCTTTGGAAATAAATTAAAAATACTTTTTTTGGTCAATGGTTGTTTAGTTTTAGGTAGATAAGGAAAAAATTGAGGCTGGACATCATTCTACAGGATGCTTAAGAACACCAAAGTAAGAGGAATAAGTTCAGATTTAGAGATTCTGTGCTTGTCCAGTTCTTATGCTTCCTCTCTGCGATGAATAAACTGTCAGAGGATGCAAAGGAACTAAGACACCCCCAAAATCCCGGGAATTAACAACTCTCAGAAAGAAAAATAATTAAATAAATGAGCTAAGAACATGAGGACAGTGAAAAAGGATTGACTTGATCAAAAATAGATCATGATGCTAATGAGGATAGTTTGTACAGACGGGTAGCACAGCTTTGTAGCAAGAAATCAAGAGAGAGAACTCTAACTGACATTAATAACAAAAATATGAATGATAAGAGTGAATGACTATTTTTTATGACAAGGATGGGATTAGAATGAAATTGCACACATCTACAGTTTGTACCTTCTGGCACGTATATAAATCAGATACTCTAAGAGGTTGTACAGAACCATTAGAAAGTTACTCCAGTTCTTGGTGATCTGAGAGAGTGTTAAGTGCTTTGTCCTCATGTTTTCAGCTGCCTTCAGAAATATTTTAAGATCTCAGTGAACTTTATCAACATTTACTGAAAAGGGAGAATTTTATTCTGTTATCTAGATAGAATTTTCACTTGGGGCATGAAAATCAATACTGCCTAGGTTGATTAGATTTGGACTTTAATTAACCTTTTGACTTGTAAGTTACTAGATTTAGAATGAATCCTCATCATACTTTGTATATATTTCTAGGATTATTATTTTTATTGCTGTTTATTTGTATTGTAGGAATGCCTAAAATTGCACTACATTTGCCTTGCAATATTAGGCTGTCTCCTAAAAAGGAAAAAAAAAAAAGACTCCTGTCTGAAAGAATTTGCAAATTTAATAAAGAGAATGTACTTCTAGCAGTTGTTAGGGTGATATAATGTGCATAAACTAGGATGCAAGAAAGTGTGATTATGCCTCTTTTTTTTTCTTCTTTATTTTTTAAGATGTATGTAAAGCGAGAAAGGGACTGTTGCACATCTTTTGATCCTTCCATAAAGGATCATCCATATAACTGATGAACTGTGTTACATATACATAAAAATATGTATGCACGTTCTTAATGGTTATACGAGTCTGTGAAATTATCAAAGTATAGATGCAACCAGTGTAATGATAATTATCACAAGGAAAACTCCTCCGGTCATGTGTTTTAAACCAAATCAGGATCAAAACCTTTTATTTATTTATTAATGACACATAATTAACAGGCAATCAGTGCACTTCAGGATCAATATCAGCAATGCAACATATAAACCTCCATATTAAAAACTTATAAAATGCTAATAAACATCCCCCTATAAACAGTTCCAAAATGCTGTAACCTCACACCCATGCACATGTACACACAGAATTATATGCACACACTCTCACAGGCAATGTAGGCTACAACCACACATGTCTGCTTTCCTCTGTTTATGGATTCTCTCACTTGCACACATCTCCTGTGAGAGATGTGGGTGCTCCAGCTTTATGTGCACCCATGCTACCCCTCAACAAGACCACATTCACCCTCAGATGCCAGGATTCAAGTTTGTCACAGCATCTGATGGCTCTGGCTGGCCAAGGCAGAGGTCCTGATGCAGCTGGGAGATTTCTACCAGTGCTTAAACAGATTTTGATTACTGCTGTTTGCACTTGTAGGTCTCTCCCTCACAAATTTTACAACTTAAAATTTTGCAAATTCTCATTCCTCTTTTATACTTCTTTTCCAGCTGAGTTTCTCTTAATTTCTAGAGTCTCATTGTAATTCCCAAGTTACTGTTTAAGATGTCTGATAGTCATCCTCATCTCTAAGTTGGTCATTTTGGGCAAAGGCTTTCTCAGGCGTTTTAGGATGTCCCTGTCACAGTCACTGTTCACATACTTGGCTTAAGAATTGTTATTAGCCAGGCTAAGGGTGGGCAGTGCAAGTATCCCACAATAGTGACTAGTGTTAAATGTAAGAAATTGCTTCAATCTACCTTGCAGGGAAAAGAGACTGAAACTTGAAAGATTCAGCTATGTTCAAAGTCAACTAGAGATTTATTTTAACTCATAATATTCAATCAACTAATCCGAGAAATGTGAAAAAATTGTCATGTATTTTGAACTTATTATTGAAGATCGGCTGCTGGAAATCAGTCTCAATCAATCAGATTTTTCTGAAGCACTGAACTGAGTTGAAAGGGAAGGAATGACAAGGAGGTCCACATAACTTCTTCCCATGCCAGTCTTTCAGACAAGACAAACCTATCACCACTTCCAAATTTTCTGAGGCCTTCTTTAGTCTTCATGTTAATCTTCAGCTGTGTTATAGTAGCAGCCAACTTGAATAAACTTCATGTTGTTTATCGTAAATCCAAATTGTCTCAAAAGTTCATATACCCTATGTAATCATCCATGGACTGGGAAACAACACTTCAGGTTTATTCATCAGACAAAAAGATCATATTAAATAAACCCTAAAATCCTTCATAATTCAAGTGTTCATACTGCTTGAGAATGAATAAAAGAAAAATGATCAAAAGTTTTTGTTTGTTCATTGATTTTACTGAAAATAATGAAAGTCTTTCAACCCTATAGAAAATTATGAGTGTAGAGATGTTCAAGACAAATCATCAGTCACACAGATAAAGCATTTATTCTGCCTGATATGCACCACTACCAGCAATAATTTAGGACAGCCCAGACGTCACACTCAAGAATCTGTAAGTAGCTAAATAAGAACTATTAATCACATAGGAGTAGATTTGTTGAGTAACGGCTTTTTCATTTTTTCTCCTTATATCTGGTTTTAAGTACCCTTCACTCATTCAAATAAATTGTGAGAATATACTAATAAATTATATGGCATGTACAATTGCAGTGTGACTATAATTACAGTTGTCTATCTTTAAAAAAGGGGATGGTATTGGTGGTAGAATGGGGGCTAGTAACTGGATACAGAGCCTTTATTAATGGTTACATACAGTAGTAGCTACAATGGCTACAATTGTAGCTACAATAGCTACGATACAGTACTAGTTACAATGAAGTAACAATGGAAGCATGTTTCATTTACAGAGTTTATAATCTAAAAGCAAGATACCAAAGTAAATAAAATAAGTTAATAGATAGGAATAGGAAATACTGAAGAAAATATACAAGACTACTTCAGGTACTGGGTGTGGCAGAGACATCTGAAGTAAACCTGAAATTAAATACATAGAAAACAAATTCATTTTTTCCCCCAAATTTTTGTGAAAATATCTCTTAAAACATGAAAATGGCAGAATGCATTTAGTAGGAAAAAACCTTGTATTTCAAAAATTCTACGTATCTTAGCTTTCTAAATATAGAATTTTAGAGTTATGTCCTCAAAACAATATCTGATATACCTTTTAGATAAAAGTCTGTTTCTTAGTCTTCCAGAATTCAGGTCAACAAAGGTTAAGTTAACAGTAAATTACAGTTCCATAAACTGTGACTTTATGCTGAGATTTCTGTGAAAAGTTCTGTGATTGTGGCACTGTTCATATACAACTCTACAAATCTCATTGCAATTGTCATTTTATATAATGAAAGTTCGGTGATATATTAGAGACTAGATTGCTGTGCTTACAGCAATACTGACATTACAAGCTTATTTCTTTTCTATCTTTCTTGGTGTAATTTTAACTTGTGGTAACTAAATAATGGTATAATGTTCTGATAAAAAAAGCATGAGATGCTTTCCTTCAAGCAAGTTTAAGCAAGTTAAAGCAACTGATATGGCTGTATTATATATATGCACAGATTTGGCAGCAACTACAAAATTCTGAACAAATTTTCATTATACAGTCTAGTAACTTTTAGTCACCTCCTTCAGGATATTGTCTAAAATCAGATTGGTCTGGAATTACAGTAGCATATTCTAAGTGCTGTTGCCCATAACACTTTATCATCCTGGCTGCAGACAATAAAGGATGATCCAATATGCTGCAACTGACACAAGGAGTTTTCTGGTTGATAGCTAGTCCAAATGTCAGTTGAAATGATGCACTTTCTCTTGTATTGCAAACTGTAATGCAGCTTCAGTTTCACACACACAATGTGGTTTAGATTTGTGGCTTGCTAATGTTTGCAAAATATGCTTACAATGATACAGTGTGATGTATTGTGGTTCCAGATGCTACGTAACCTTAGTTGCCCCTACATGTTCTTCTATCATGTATGGCAATAAATCAAAAGGCAGTGTCTCTGTAAGCTTCTTCTCTTTCTCAAAATAACTGTATTCTTGCTCTTATATCCTCCGTGGCCACTCATCCTACTCCACTTTTCCCTCTTACTTTCCTCCTCCTCCTCTTCTCTCTCCCTGACACTACACTGCAGTCACTTGAAACTTTTTTCTCTTCTGTTCTTCTGGAGCAGAGAACGAATTTTACTAGATGTGTGAGGGATAGCCACTATTTAACTCACTAATATAAATTAGTCCTCTTGAGCTTTGTGTTTTACACAAGACACTTAGCTTTTTATCATATCAAATTTTACTCAATTTGAAGTCTAGAGTTGAACCTTATAAAAACGTATTTTGAGAACTGTTTCAGTATCTGAACACATTCTACCACACATCCCCAGGAAATGAAGCCTGCATTTTGACTACATTTTTGGGACTGCATGTTTGTTATGTCTTAAGATGCCTGTACATTATCAACCAATGTGCTCATTCTGATGGTGTAGTTTATAATGGATAAGGATCAGTGTGTTTGCAAGACATAGGCAGGGTTGGAATAACAGGGCCTTGCAGATCAGAATATAGACATAACCTTCTCATATGAGCTCAGTGTTTTCCAAATCAGTCACAACATTGATGTATTGCTCTTCCAGTTACCTAGAAATGTGTGCATTTTGACACTTCTTAAAGATGAAATCATTCTTTGATCTTGATCCATTGAGGAATATCCAGTACGTGTTCACTGAGTTACATCAAGGTTTCTGTCAAGGCCTATTCTGCCTCCTAAAGCCTCCTCTTGTCCTTTATAATCATACCCATGAAGCCCTCACAGGGAAAAAGTGGAAAAGAGTTAGCAGTTCAGTTGCAGTTCACGTTGTATTTTTTGTATGTACACTCTGAGCCGTTGACAATATGATGTCAAAGCAGACAGAAACTTAAGGTTGAGTGGGTATAAAGGAAATAAATCATAAACAGTTTAAGCTTCATACTGGAACAGACTCAATGTCATTAATCATTCAGTTGAGAGACATTAACAAACATTCAAGAACCAAATGAATAACCAATGCCAAGCACTGTGTGTGTGCCAGACTCTCTGGTATCTATCCTGCAACAGAACAAAAATTCTGGGGCAGAACTACTGGTAGAATCTAATGTTTATACAGTAGTTGAAAACTTTAATTTAGGGTGCTTAACATTATATTTATGTATTTTTTTTGTTTGTAGAACAAAATATTGGTTAGATGCAGACAAGCGCAAGTTTGACAAGGGAATTGTTTGAAAGGGGGAATGCAGTCACTCCTGACCTGCCCACCATTCCAGCACAGTATAAAACATACTTCAAGGAGAACAAAGCATAAAGAGAAAAAAAGAAATTGGTAATAGAGGCCTTCTTATAGTCTGTAAGACTAAAAAAATTCAAAGGTCTATTAATTCTGAAGACGTTCTTATGAAGATTATTACGGAGGACTGCTAAAGATAAAACCATTGAAGGGAACATTGGAAAGAAACCATAGTTTAGCTCTCCGTTAGCTATGATCTGGGACATAACATCTGTTTCATGCAGGTTGAGTGTTCACTTTTTTTGATCTACCATGTATGCAGTCATACTGAATTATCTAGCATAACACTTCCCATGAAAGATGTAGAGGTTACTGTGCCACAGTGGAGCTATACAATCGAATTAGAGTGACAAGTAGTTCTCTGTATCAAAGGGTAAACTGATATCTTGTAGACCAGGACTGAATACAATAATGACTATGCATATGTGGAAAGTCTAAATCATGTACAGCACAAGCTGTATGAAGGTATTACAGAATAAAGATTGTAAAGAGACTAAAGAGACAGTTGAGTGAAGGCAGAATCAGAATCAGGGCTTAGGAAGTGTCTCATATATAGATGATATATATATATACACATGCAATAAGAGAAACAACTCAACACAAAAAGAGGGAAACTACAAGATGGATACAAGGACACCAATAATAGTAATAAAGCAAATAATTAGTAAAAGATGAAGAGGTGAACAAGCTGTCAAAGAATCAACCAGTTCTTTAAAGAATGCATGGCCTAACACATGGTAATGATGGCAAAAGTCATACCTTGAGTGTGAACTATATACCAATAAACTCTGCTTCTCATTGCTTGGCAACCATTACATAAAAGAGAAAACAACAAGAATGTGCTAACAGAAACATGATAGGAGGAACACAGAAAATGTTTGGAAGAGGTACCAAAGCTACTTTAAGTACAAAACTCTAAATAGAATCATCCAGGTTTACGTGCTCAGTATTTAAGGTCTTCACTGCCTTTCCTGGTAAAAGGAGACGTAATTATAAGACACAATGGTATAGCGTTGAACACAGTTTGCTGACTCACAACTTTCCATCTGTTTTGCAGCCTTCCTGTTACCCTGAAGAACTTTCTCCCTGGATTCACTTTTTCTTCCTACCGTTTCTTTCTCTACACTTTCTTTTTTCCTTTCTCTCAAAGCAAAGAACTGTAATAAATATCCCTGTGCTGGTAATTCCAGTTAGAGAAAATTCTCTTACTTTCTGACTCTAACCTTGAACTGATGGTTTTTGAAGATGACAGTTTCCTCTTTCAAAATATGACAACACTATAAAGCAACCCATTGGCCCCTCTACTTAGCCTGAATGAGAGCAGCTGACCTATTCATCAGACTGTTACTAGTGTTGTCCAGTACTACCTTTCTTTTTCTTCTTGTCTTCTGCAATTGTAATTTTTTCAGCACACAGACAGAGTAGAACCCTGTACCAACCTCAGTCAATGACAAAACTTACATGGACTTCCTTCAGGTCAGGATCTTCCTCTAGATAGGTAACACAGTATGAGGGCTGGGATGATAATAAATGCCAACCTAATTGTCATATTTTAGTCCTGTGGATTTACATAAAAATGAGATGATACTTGGAATGTTGCAAGCATTCTTTTACAGCCATAATGTTTCTAACACACTTTGTTCAAAGAGTGTTCAATGACGGTTGTGATTAGACTTCTGAGTGTAAAATGATGTAATGTTCATAGGTGTAATCCTTATAATAGCTTTTGTTCCTTGAGGAGCCTGGACTTTATTTAAGCTGACATTCTGTCTCTAGGTTAGCCTCAAACATTAGCAGTTTGACATGCAGTAATCTGACCCTATGATTTGAACTCTTTAGCAATATTACTCCATCAAGGCCTTATACTGTTCTGATTTAAGGTCAAAAGCATTTCTCCAGTGACTTTGCCCTTTCCTCTAAGCCAGGGATACATGTATTTTCTGGGTGATCAGGGGTACTCTTCATTTGCTCAATATGCTGAGCTATGGAGAAAAATTGCTTTGACAAGGAGAAGGCATCCCTGGCAGTGAAAAACACTGACCTGCCAGTTAGGACTCGGAGCAAGGAGTGTTACATCTGGTAGTATTAGACACTCCAAAGGAAAAGTAGTTTGGGAACATTTATAGTCATGCAGGTATGGGTTTTATGCCTTGAACAGAATAGCCTTTAAATTAGGATATGGGCATTGTAGTCACTGGGCTAGCCTCACATTGGGTAGCCACAATTGTTACTAGCCATGCGAAGTTTCCTTGTTCCTCTCTTAGAGTCCAACATCAAATTTTAATCACAGATACTTTCAGTTAAGTTATTTATATTTGAATTAGAAGAGAAGTGGATATGTATTTGTACAAGTAGGCCTAATAGGAAGCATAAAGAGTTTATCTTAGACCAGGGCCTGTCTCAGAGAGCGGTCTCTCTATCACAGTCTTTCAGCTGACAACGCAGGAAAACCAGCAGCAAGCTGAAAGATCCTACATGCAACTTTCTTAACTGGAAGTGACAAATAACATCACTGTTACTATCTGGAATCTCCGTGTGCTCAGCTGAGCACAAATAAAGCTATAATAGCTATAGCATCGGATCTAATTTCCACCAGCCCAATTATCTTGACTCTGTCATTGGTCAGGAAAAATTCTCAGGAAAAAGGTCTAGCAGGGAAAACAAAGAGTGAGCTGCCACAATCATTGGAGTCCTGATTCCAGGTCCTACTCTACAACCTTTAGAGTGGATGAATGATAAAACATAGCATATTATATTAATGTTTCTAGGCACTTATGTGATAGAACGTATGTAAAGTATGATGAAAGTATATAGCATTAATGGAATTTTAGAGAGAGTAAATATCATTACTTATGCTGTCATCCACTTATATGGCTTTTGCTGAGATATAAACTGTTAAAAAACAATTTTCCCCTGTTCTTGTTTCCATGCCTTAGGAAAATGTTAATCACTTGTTAAAATCATAAGCGTCTGAATTTTGGACACATGAGCATCAATGAAAGGACTAGCACACTGACCAGGAAAGTCCAGGAAAACGGTAAACCATGACTAGAGATGTACTGTCAGAAACTCCATCTCTCCCAGTGATTCACCAGTAGTTAGTGGTTATTTTTCCTTGTGTTTTGCAGAAAAGCAAGCTCAAGCCAACAATACCCGCCAAAAAATTGCGTGGCTTTTTTCTACATTTCCTTTCATTTTCCTAAATATCATTGATATTTTAAACACATACATATAATACTTCAGGACAGCATGTTCTCATAAAACAAATAAATTTTAATTTCAGATTTACACAAGTTCAGTCTGATCTTTGGCTAAAGTTCCCACATTATTAAAATATTCTTACAGAGAATTTCAGGCCTTCTGATTACATCATCATCGATCAACACCTTTCTAGTTAATGAAAACAATCTGTGATAGCTCTGTCTAAGAATGTCAAACAATGGCACCCTCAAGTCCAGCCAAAGTTTTAACCTTGTCTCCTTTCTCCAAGAATACAAACAGATGTACTTATTAAAAATTATAAGGGGACAAATGGAAAGTGATACACGCCTCATTGTGTCCTATAACTGCTTGCAATAAGCAAGCATCACGTTTAATAATCTTGATGCACTTTTCCCCCATTAATTCCCTTTTTATTTCATTTATGTTTTTGAGACTTAGACACTCTAAGCATGTGAAACACATGTAATGTTAAAAAAAATACTCTTTTAACTTTATTTTTTTTCTCCTATAAATTTCATTGGTTATGTGCTGGTTCTTGCATTTGAAAAAACATTGATTGGTCCTGATTCAGATTCTCTGTAACCTTCATGATTTTGCAGACCAGCATCACATCTCCCTTTTTACTCATCTGCTTTTTTCAGGCTACTCCATTTAATTTTAACTAAATCTTTACTTATCATATACTTCCAATTATCTACCTTACCCTTCTCTTGGCCTTTTGCAGTTCCATTGTCTCTATGTCCTTGAGAGACCTTGGGAGATGGGATAATCAGAATTACATTTTATATTCAAGGTGTTGATGCATTATGGTCTTATAGAAGGAAAGATGGATCTTCTTTTTTAGTGTGCATAGAGAGCTGCACAGTGGACCCAATTTTCTTCTCACAAGATTATCTCTTCACATCAGAATAAGAGGAAATTAAATACATGGTAACTATAAGAGTAAGTTCTTACCTAGTTTTTATCAGATTTTGGCATTTTAAAAGCAGAATCTCTTGTGAAATAGAGCTGAGGGCAGGAAGTTAATGGGAAATATAAAAACCAGTCTGGTCTTTTTAGTCACAAACAAAATCTGTATCATAAACAAAGTAACAGTCACGGAATGCACCTACAAAAACTCCAGGGCCTGTCTGAAGAAATTTCTCCATGGGGTCTATGGTAAAAGAGAATAGCATCATTCAGAAAAAAACTAGTTCCTCAGCTAAGAATAAGAAAGTTAAAGAGAATAAATTGCATCAGATGAATAAAGCTGACCTACAGTTGCTGCAAATCCAACTTGTGCCAACCTCCAGTGATTTCTCACCAAGCTCATATCTTTCAGGTGTTCCTATTTTCTCTATAAGTGCATATGTAAATACATAATATAATATTATAAATATAAATATATGACAAGTTTGTATTAGATATTGATATAAGGTATATTGATATATAATATGTTGCATATGTAATCATTATATTATTTTTGTATAATATTTATTCTGTACTTACATAGTGTCTTCATGTATATGCAACAACATGCTCTTCAGCACTCTTGACCCAAGTATTAGATTGTCATGTAATGCTTTGCTCATAATTTATGTGAAACGTAGAGGTAAAATTACTCTAATGACCAATAAACTTGTTTAACCCTCCGGTGTTGACTGTGCAGTGGCAGCTCTGCTGCTTTCTAGCTGAAATCTCAGCTGACAATAGTCTTCCTGGTTCCTGATTGTGTACTTTCTTTTTGGGTGTGTGGTACCAAGATTGGTGCTGACATTTGAGTTTTCTGTGCTTAGTGCAGGAGGGAAATGAGATTAAGATTTCTCAGAGGATTGTAATGTGATGCTAGGGATGGATTTCACTGTTCCCAAGAAAAAAATAGCCCAACAACCAGAGGCAAGTCAGAAGAAGCTAGCTTGACTAGGAGGTTCCAGGATTAATTTCATTAATTAAACATTAATTAATACATTGATTAATACATTAATTGCATGTTTTCATTATTTTTGTTCATGTTCGTTCATTTAGGTTTTATGCAGACATTGATTTGATAAATTCAGGATATATTTTTTTCCATCCAGTACTTTCAAAAGAAAGGAAGGAGGAAAGAAATGAAGAAATAAGAGGAAAGATGGAAAAGGAAAGGAAAGACAGAAAGAAGGAAAGTATACTTAATAGTGCTGCTGTTTGTGAGTACAGCTACAACATTTACTGTGAAAACAATTGCTATGTATGTTGCTGTGGCAGATGCCTTAACAATGACCTATCAAAGATCGGACAAAAGCCTGCAAAAACTTCCTGCCACAGCTCTTGTTACGCGCACATGGTGGTGGTCAGCATGTATGCTTTGGGTCAAAAGGTGAGGAAGTTGTGGCTCTTGGACAATAAGAGAGCTGGCATGACCATATATGACCGCAGATCAGATTTGATTAGCGCATAAAGGGAGCCTGTTGGAGGGCAAAAAACTTTAGTTGCCTTCCTTGGAAGCAGTGGGTCTGCAGCTGGGGACTCTCCCTGTGGGTTGGGATGCCACCTATGGTTCATCTCCTGTACAGGTTGAGAGGTCTCATATTACAGGTGAGAGATTGTGCATGTTTTTGAATCATTGTTTCTAAAGCTTAAGAATTCTTGGGTTGGTCATGCAATATTAATTCCTCATACATTCTGAACTTGTGGTTTACTAGTGTTGTCGGAGTGTTAAACGATTTTGATATACCTCATTTCCAGTTGATTCTGTGCTAAAAAATTTTTGGTTAGAATAAAGTTTATTTTGAGCTTATCACCTATCTAAGTTTGAATTTGTGATCCTCTGCGACAGTTGCATTCTATAAAACCATGCTAAACACCATGTTCTATTCTAAGTTTCGTTTCTGAATTACTTTAAGATGTCATAGTAAATAAATAACAAACGCCCCAGAATCAACTGATAACATTGGTGAGAAGGCTGGCAGTTTGGTTTCAAATCAGGTTCTGAGATACTCAGCTTGATGTTGAAATACCAAAACACAAAAGATTTCAGGTTTTTTTGGAGATATTTATTATATGTTTACTTGCTTCCTTGTCCAAAAAAAACCCAACAAAACAACCAATTTTAACACAGAAATTTGGAAAAGTTTTTTATTTTGTTTTCATGTTTCCCTGCCCTCTTACTCTGCCCTGTCAGCCACATTCAGAAACTCTCCAAGCCCTCCTAATCAAATCTCCGTGAAGTGATTTGGCTAAGAAAGTGATTTAGAGATCAATGGAATGTACTAGAAGGTAATGGAATATTCATAACAAGTTTTACATTTAATTCTTTTATATGTGTACTATTTTTCTCCTTACCTTTCTTCTGTTTCCACTTTGATAAGGAATTATACATTGCTGCCACTTTATCTGCAAGCTCAGGAGAGCAGTAGCAATAGTCCAGTGATAGGCTGAAAGTATGAGTTCTTGTAATACTCAGCCCTGAGCTTTATGTCCTGGAAAAGGGAGAGCTGCACCTTTAAAGTGGGAGCCAGTATGGTCATTGTGAATGCTGTTCTCCCACACCACAGAGAGAAGCTATAATGGGGTACAGGTTAGGGTAGTGAATTATTTTATGAGGCCCATGAAATTTAACTTAAGGTAGCAGGGAAAAAGAAGCGCTGGGGGGAGACACAAAAAAGTATAAGCAGGTAATAATCAAAGCCACTGCTTAAATAGCTTCCCCCATGCACACCCTCCCTTGTAAAATATGTGGTATTTGTGAGCACATGGGAGCAAATTTATTGGCAAATTTTTTCAGATGGCCTGAAAAACTTATTTATAGTTTTGTTCCTGATAAGTAATAGGGAAAGTCTTTCTTAAGCCTACACAGATCATTAAGTAACACAGTTAAAGCATGCCAGGGTCTGAAGCCAAGGGCACAGAAGGAAACAGAATTTATAGTCGGGGTCATCAGAGTCTTTATTTTCTTACCTCAATAGTTCAATAGTCACAGACTTGGTGCAGGCTTTACAATAAACACAGCAGGAGGCTCAGACTCACCATGGTGGACTGATGTCCTGCCTTCATAGTCTTTTTAAATAACATGGCAATATCTAACTCAGGAGCTTTCAGTCTTACTGTCAGCTGTTCAGTGTTTGAGATGTTATTGTAGACTTTCTAATGCAATTGCAAAATTACAGTCAAAGTTTAAAGTCTTGTTAGTAAATTTTTTGTGCAAGTGTGTATTGGATGTCCATGTTCAGGTTTTGGCACTGGGGAGGCTGCAGTGGTCTCTCTGAGGAGAAGCCAGGGGCTTCCCTGTGCCAGATGTAGCTGGTTCCAGCCAACTCCAACAGACCCTCTGCAGGACAGAGCTAAGCCTATCAGTCAAGCTAGTGGCACCTCTATGATAACACATTTAAGAAAAGGCCAAAACACTAGAGAGCAGAGGGGAAAAGTGTGAGACAGAACATTGGAAACACCAAGGTTGGAGAAGAAGGAGGAGGAGGAGGTGTTTCAACACTGGAGCAGAAATTCCCCTGAAGCCTGGAAGAGACCACAGTGGAGCAGCTCTTTCCCTACAGGCCATGGAGAAGTCCATAGTGCACCAGGTATTCACCCTGCAACCTGTGGAGGACCAATGCTGGAGCAGGTGGGTATTTCCTGACAGGAACTGTGGTCAGTGGAGAGTTCACTCTGGAGCAGGTTTATCCTGAAGGACTGTAGCCCATGGAAAGGACTCACACTGGAGCAGGGAAAAATGTGAAGGAGAAGAAGTGGCAGAGAGGAACAGTTAAAAACTGACCTCATTCCCATCCCCTCTGTGCTGCTCAGGGCGTGGGGAGGAGGATGCAGGTGAGTTGGGAGTGAAGGATTGAGGGGCAGCCTGAGAAAAACTGGGGGCAGGGGTAAGGTGTTGTTTTAATTTGTCTATTTTTCACCATGCAGCTCTATTTTAATTGGCAATGAATTAAATTAATTTTCCCCAAGCCAAGGCTGTTTTACCAGGGAAGGTAATTGGTTACAAATCTCCCTGTCTTTATCTTGACTCATGAACTTTTTCGTCTTATTTTCTCTCCTTTTCCTTTTAAGGAGGAGATGTGAGAGAAAGAGCGGCTGGCTGCACGTTTGGTAACTGGCCCACCTTGTAAACAAAGCTTAAAAAAGCTCTGACAAATATAGCTTATATGTATCAAGAAAAGCTAAATGCTCACTATAAAATTTTCAGCCTTCACACAACAGTTCCACATCTGCAAAACTCCAGGGGGGAGAGGAAACATATTTTTGCAAGAAATGATCTGTAGACTGTTCACATTCAGAGTAATTAATTACTGGCAGATGGCCAAGAAGAGGCAGCCTGATCATTTAATCTGTTGGGGATTCAGATGGGCTAGTCTAGTGGAAGGTGTCCCTGCCCATGGCAAGGGGGGTGGGAACTAGATGATCTTTAAGGTTGCTTCCACTTCTAATCATTCTATGGTTCTATGATTTTTTACCCCAACCTTAGTATTCATTGTCTCTATTTGTGACTTTGATTTTTTTTCAGATTAGTGGTTGGGTATCTTGAAGATTTCTGTACTTAGCTTCATGATAAATAAGCTCTTTTATAGGTATGATATGTGTCACATTACTGAAGGCCAAGAAGAAAAAAAATATTTAAAAACAGCATTTCATTCCAAATCTTATATCCCTGTATCTACACTAGTGAGAACAAGTAATACAAGTATCTAAACAATAAATCAAAACTCAATAATAGAAATAGCTTTCACTGTCCTTTCAGTTTATTCAAACCTTACCATCATGCCTTCCTCTCTGGCTTTTACCACAAAGTAGGGAAATCAGAGCTTTAGGAATATCCCTGAGCTTCTACCAATATGTTGTTTGTAAGTACTAGCTCCCATTTCCAGTCCCCTGAAGTTTTTCCTCTGCCATGAAACTGAAACCAGACAATGGAAACCAGTTGATCATGTAGAACTGTAAAAGACTTTCTGTATATGAAAAGAACATTCACTGTAGAAAAACATTTTCATTCTGTATGATATGTACCAACCCTATATTCCTTGGGAATCTCTAAATCTGGGTTCCTCACACTTGATTATTTTCCCCATTGTTGTGAATGGAGTTTTGTCATTACCTTAATATTTGGCTAAATATGTATAGCACAGTGGAAGTTTATAAAACACTCAAGTAAAGGAAAACGTGCTGGGTTACTGTATCTTATTTTGTATTTGCTATTTCAATAAGAAAGATCTAGGCAAGTATGTGTGCATTTACATAATACATTGTCCTTGTTTAAGATAGAACAAAACCAATTTTCTTTTCAGTAATTTTACTTTTCAGTTAAGTCTCTTTAGCTGACTACACTCTCTGAAATTACCATTATGTTTTTCAGACAGTGTTGGCTTCTAGCAGTGATAACATCTGATGCTTATATCTAATACTAAAGAATGGTATGCAGAGAAGCTCTTGCTTATACTTATTCCTATAACAACCAAGGTCAGCTAACTTTGTTATGTGCCATGTTGGAAATGGAAGAGCATAGAGGGGTTACACCTGTGGGGAGGAGCAGACAGGACATGTGACCCAAAACTGACCAACACAGTATTCCATCCCATCTGCATCATGCTCAGTATAAAGCTGAGGGATAAAACAGGTCAAGTCTCTTATTCTTCAATGGCCAGCATCCGAGGAGCACTCTGTCCATTCTTCTGCCTTTGATCCCAATCCATGTGTTCCTAAATCCAGCTCCTGTCTGATGCTGAGTCCAGTCTCAGTGCTTACCAGTGACATGATCGTCATCCTGGGAGCTTGATATTTGTTTTGTTTTCATTTGTATATATTTAATTATTTTCTTATTATTATCTTTCCTTTTTATGTTAATATTTAATTAAAGCTGTTTTAGTTTGGGTTGTGCTTTTTTTTCCCAGACCATAAGTCTCTCTCCCTTATTCTTTCTCCCTTCTTCTTTTGGGAAGAGAGAGGGGTCAATAGAGAGCATCTGTCATTCATTTGGCGGCAAGCCCAGCCTAAACCTTGACATACATCTGTATAAATGCATGTAAAGAAAAATGTCCCAATCAGTCAGGTTTCTGTCTACTAGATCCTTCAATATGTACTATTCTGTTCTTTGTGGAATACACTGCTCCTATCAGTAGTTTTGATAAATATTAATTTCTATATGCAAGTATTTTTTCTAAAATATTTTTGTTGTCAGTATACCTATCTAAATAGAAAGGATTTCAGTTTTGCTTACTGTTACTGTTACTCTATTTGTATCTTAAATTTTCTAGTATTGCAAAACACACAACAGCATACATTAATCAGGAACAGTTTCTGTATTACAGTATTTTGCATTTTTACATTTGAATATATTCCAAAGTCACTCAAAGTATCTCTTTCATTGTCCCTAATTATCTTGTGTTCATCACAGTAATATGTTGCTATAGAAACCAATGTGTTATCAAAAACCAAGTTCTTTTTATTTCAGGAGTCCTCTATAGCAAAATCTGTTTGTAATGGAAGAGAAATATTATATTTGAAACAGAAAAAAAGAAAGAATTGTCTTATACCTACAGAAAATAATTTTGTAAATGTCAAGTTTCACTTTCAAAAGTGATTGGATTAGCCTCACTTTGGTCTTTTATCTCTGTAGCTGAAATATCTTTTAAATGAACTTTGATAAAAGTGAATTTGATTTATGTTTTGGTAATACTGGAGTAAGACAGTACTGCTGATAAAAAGAAGAGAGCAGGAAGCAGTTCAGCTATATCTCTTCTAAGTAATTTTCAAAAGATAAGATACAAGCATCTGTACAGTCTGCAAAGTGCACATTTTACTAGTTAATGTGGTTCAAATAACTGGAAAGCTTGATATTTCCCACGTGCTTGTCCCTCCACATAAACCAAATATAGCAAATCTTTGAGTTAAGGAATATATTTCAGAGCCTGGTTTGAACAGTATTGGTATTAAAAAACAGGGGATAAGAGCTTATTCAGCATGCAGTCACATTTCTGTACTATACACCTCTGCAAAGTCTTATAAAATTCTATTACAAGGCTATCAAATTTAATCAGCCAGTCAGTTTTGAGCCAAAGTCTTGCACTCCCTACATCTTAAACCTGTCATACTAATACAAAACAGGCACTAGCTGTTTCCACTTTTGAAATCTTATTTTGATCACATAAATAAGTAAAGCAAAAGATTGCCTTAAGCCAGGTTGTTTTTCTTTCTTGCCATTAAAGCAACCATTTCTCTCCAATCTTCCTTTTCTTTACAGTTCTGCCATTATAACTGCATCGAGATATCACATGGATGTGGAAAGGTGTACATGACTCAGTGCTTCACTGGGATACAGGGTTTTTAGAAGGAGAAGCTGGGAAGATGAGGAGGGGGAGTTATCCTTTATGTAGAACAGCTGGAATGCATGGAGTTCTGCCTCTGTGATGCCTCCAGGAGTCAGTCAAGAGCTTATGGGCAAAGACTAGCAAGCAGACCAACATCGACAATATTGCAGTAATTACCTGCTATAGAACTCCTGATCAGGAAGACAGAGTTTTCTCCAAACAACTGGAAGAAGCCTTGCATTCACAGGCCCTGGTCTTTAGTTACCCTGACATCTGCAAGACGGACAATACAGCAGAACCCAGGTAATTTGGAAGATTTTTAGAGTGTGTTAAAGACAACTTCTGGCACAGGTAACTGAAGAATCAGCAAAGAAAGATGCTCTGCTGGACCTCATACTTATGAATAAGAACGAATAATTCAAAGATGTGAAAGTCAAGGCAGCCTTGGCTACAGTAACCAGGAGATGGTAGAGTTCAGTACCCTAAGAGGAGGGAGAAAGGGAAAAAGAAGGACCACAATCTGGATTTCAGGAGCATGGACTTCAGACTCTACAGAGATCTGCTTGGAAGAAACCCATGCAATAGGGTCCTGGAGAGAAGAGAAGTCCAGGCCAGTTATCTTAACCTCAGTCCCTGGCAACGTGATGGAGAAAATCCAGCCGGAATGTATTTCCAAACACATGAAGAACAAGAGGGTGATCAGGAGTGGTCAGCATTGATTTATGAAGGAGAAATAATGCTTGACCAACCTCAGTGAAGTGACTGGTTTGATAGACAAGAGAAGAGCTGTTCATGTTATGTACCTCAACTTTAGCAAAGCCTTTGACATACTCTCATAACATCATGATAGAGAACCTGACAAAGTATGGTTTAGGTAAGTAGACAGTGAGGTGGATTGAAAACTGGCTGAAAAAAACAGATGCAGAGGGTTGTGATCAGTGGTGAAGGGTTCAGCTGGAGGTCAGTCACTGGTGGTATACCCCGGGGGTCTATACTGGGGCCAATATTGTTCAAATTTTTAATTAACGAGTGGGACGAGGGGATGAAGTGCACCTTCAGCAATTTCACAGATACAGAACTGAGGGAATTGGCTGGTACATCAGAGTGTTGTGCTGACATATAGAGCAGCAGTCTGCTTGGCAGGTTAGAGAAATGGACAGAGAGGAATATCATAAATTTCCTGCAAATGCAAAGTCCAGCACATGGGAAAAAGTAACCCAAGACACCACTATACACTGAACAGAATAGCTATTTGTTGGATAACCTTTGGGACAGTCCCTTTTAGTTTGAAATAGTAAAATGTTCACTGCTAATGAAAGTGTCTTAACTGCGTCTCTCAGTAGCCCTACTCGACTCTAAAGTAGCAAAGGTCTTTTGTGCATTGTGTACACTGGTGCAACCTAGGTCATAAAAGAAATATGGTAAAGATGTTGCCATGTCCAAAGTCCTTCATGCCAAACTTAATATATATAATATATATAGGTAAGGATGATAGATCATCCCAATGGACAATGCAAACTATGTAAGATGTGAGACTGACTTCATCCCATTAGGATCAGTGTTTTACTCACTGATCTCTAGTTGCAATATATATTTTTAACACAACAAGAAACAAGAAACAAGAAACAAGATTTTACTTGATAATATTTTTTGACATACTTGGTCAGGAAGAGAGGAGAAGGAACAAGCTGCAGAATTACACAGAAGAGGGTGAACTTTTGGACCTCCTTTCTTCCTCTTTTCCCTGTCTTCTAATGATCTTACTTAGACATCTTTCCTATATGCTGTATTAGCAAGAAAGGGAGGAAGCTAGTGACAGTGAGAGATGACAACAAAGTGTAGTAGGCTTGGAGGCAGACAGCAGAGCTGAGCTAAAAAATGCAGCAAGTGGTTTTGGAAGCAGTTATCATTCTAACAGCTGATTTGATTGAACTTGATCAAGTTACATCCAGTGCATTCAGTGCATTCCCATGCAGTATGCAGTCCTTAGTTAATTATTCGAGGAAGCCCATACCAAAGCAGTCAGGCCACCAAAAGGAGAAAGCCTGGGCTGGAAAAGACAATGAGTTTCAGCAGCTGTGCAAAACAAGCAGTCATCCTTTTTAATTTACCTTCCAAAATGTTAAACTGTGAGCTACTCAAGGTTGCAGTGAGGGAACAAACGAGCTAAGAGGAAAAGAAGGAAGAAAGGAGAAAATGATCCATGTACCAGAATAGTGAAATTGGAAAATATGTATTATTGCCTGCTAGGCACTGAAACCTAGGAAACCTTGCAAATAAACTGATACAACAGCTGTACCTAATCTTAGCATTTCTGCTGCTATCCAGACTAAATTTAAAACTGCATGTTATCACACACTAAAGCATCCCCACCCATACTTCAAAAATATGTAAATCTGAAGGTGATGCCTCATATCATGCAATAATATGTGGTCTGGAGGCAGATAAACTGAAATTTTTTGAATTGAAACTCTTTGCATTCTCAAAATGAACCTTAAATCTAACCTGAATATTATGTGAGTCAACCACAAAGAGGATTTATTCCTATATTTGACAGTTCCTTTAGTCGTATTTTTCAGCCAAGCAAAAGTATTCCCAGAATACCTATTTTAAAACAAGTATCTATTTTTTACTTAAAAGGAACACTTATCAACTATTTTGGATATCTATGCTCCTTTAAAGTCATACAGCACTAGTTACCACCGCTCTAGGGAAACAAACAATTATTAGCTGATAAAATCTCTTGGGTCAGTAATGGTTTGGGAAAAGGAATTTTCATACCCAAGCAAGCTGTTCTAATCACATATTTATGCTACAAATATTCCTGCCAGTCTTATTTCTGCCTCCATGAGATATTTCTTAGAGATATATGGGACTGAATAACTGCTATTGCTGTCAAAATGAATTTTTTTTTTTTAACATACTGGGAAATAATTCTTGCTTACTTAATGCTGATTTTTATCTCCTGCAGTATGTTCACTGCTTAGCCAGTTGCAGTAAGAACACATTTCTTCTCCCGAGAGAAATATAACTGTCCCAAAGAAATAATCCAAAACCTCCAGCATCACGCTGTCACTGTAGATTCATATCGGAGGAAAAAACTGACTTTGACAAGAAAATTCCCTGGGAGGTGTTAAGGGTTTCAAAGACAACGCTGGTACCTAAAAGAAGAATATGGCCTAGGCTAACCCAGTCACTATTTTGCTTTCTTTCTCTGCCAGAGCAGTGGTCCAAAATCTTTAAACTTACCTATACAGCAGCTTTGGTCAGTATCCTGGTTCAACCAAATAATGTAGCTCAAAAATTAAGACATTCTCGGAAATGGAAGAAAGTCATGATTTAAAACCATTTTCTCTTAGACTTTAAAGCGGGCTTCAGAATAAGCTCTCTCCATGTTTCATGTTGGGCCCTAACACCTCAGCTGTGGATTGATTCTCATTCTTGTCTGTGGGGTGACCATTTAAACCATTCCAGGGCATACATTGGCCCAGTCAATGATGCATTCTTCCAGAAAGATAACATCCTCAACATCCCTTGGGCCACGACACTTTGGTGTGCTTTATAGTGAGATGCTGTCTAAAAAGGAATACACCTAAAACCAGTAAGATTTCTAAGAATTTAAGATTTTCTGCACTATAGTTCAAATTTTACCTCATCTAACAGCATGTCTTGGTTGTTGTCATTTTTCAGTAGAAGGTCAAGACTGTCAGACTGATATTGGTAGGAGCTTTTTGTTCTTATTTATTGGTTTCTTTATTTAAATTGTGTTCCAGTAAGGAATGGATAGGTAATGGGGGTTAATTTCTGAACTGTTCTTCCATAGCTCAGCTGGTCAACTAACTGTAACAGCTAGTTTTCAGGAGGCTGACAATGGTTATAATTTAAGCCCAATTATTCTGTCCTTTCCATCTTGTCAAGATAGCATTGACTGTATAAATTAAAAATTGTCCTTGGATCCAGACAGACAGACTGAAATATCAGAGTATGAATCACATCAGTGGGTTTGAAATGTAATTGGCATGGAAAGCACTGGATGATCAATCTCTGAAATCCTCCTCAGAAATTTCCAATTTCTTCACAGGGAATCATGGGTCCATAATACCAAACGCTGATGTAAGTGTAAGTGCTGCAAATGTCCACTTCTCAAGATATTCAGAACCTACAGTGACAAAGCGAACCTGAGTTTTGCTGTAGAGGAAATGCAGGATTCATGTTTGTCACCTGCATGCTCAAGATGTACACAGTGGGTCTAATTCTCTGTGCCATTTTGCTGCACCCTGCTTTGAAAACTCTCAGGTAGGCTTTCCTGTCTTTACTCCTCTGTTAATTCTTCAAAAATATTTCTGAGACATTATTCACTTATTGTTATCCTCTGTATGTGTGACCTGGTCATGTGCCAGGATACCACGTTTCTCTACTAAAAGCAAACAAAGATTAATATGTAGTAATATTTATCTAAGTTTCATTAGAAGTAATTTCTACAGAATAATGTATCTGTAGGATGTCCTCTCTCTTACTTACACTAAGTGTGTTCCTGTTCCTTAAAGGGCTTAAATAAATGGCTGATCTTGTTATCCAAAGGACCATTGTGTTCTGCATAATAATTTTGTATTTTAAATAATCATGTACTTTGTATTAGCTACATTTATTTTGTGTCTATCGTAACATTTTCTCTTTTTCTCATTCCTCCACTAATTTACTAATGTTTCCTTTTTTAAAAAAGATCTCTTGTTGAGAATTTTCTAGAAATATTTCCTTAAAGCAAACACAGTTAAAAAATAGTTATTATTCCTGTGATCCAGTTCCAGATATTTTGACAGCAGATCAAATTACCAATAAGTGGATTAAATGGAAATCATTATATGTAAAATAAGAAAGGTTCTCCATAATAAAATAAGAAATAGATAAAATTAAAAGTATGACAAAGTAATTTCAGAGACAATTACTGAATTCTGAAAATAAGCTTTACTTAAATATGTATAATTATGTATTACATTTTTAATGGGATAGTTAAAGAAATATCTATCAAAATCTCTTCTTTCCTCACAGGCAGTTCTGCAAAAACACTTGGTAAGATTTTAATGTTTATTAATTTCTGTATGAATATTTGATATATGCCAAACATTCAGAAAAAAAGTCTAGAACTTAAATACAATCTTCTGAACCACTGTTTATAGTGACTTTTTGCACTACATGAAAGCATTGCACTATTGCCAACTCTGAACATTTCCTTTTGACTGCTTCTTATAGCATCAATGAGAAAAGAGAGAGTGATTTGGGATTTTTCAAGAAAACTATTTTGTCTTTCCAAAAGTGAATTGACCTCTTGTGTATATTATATAAATAAGTGGATAATGTAGAAGGGCTGATTTCCAGACAGAACACCACCTTTTCACTTGTCTTTTTGATACTGCAGTAATTACGTTTGCAAACAACGGTGGATGTTTTCAAGCACTTAGATGTCTAAATACCAGATCGGGCCCACCAAAGAAGTAATTATGCTCAAACGTGCAATAAAATGAGTCCTCAATTTATTACAGATTTATAAATACAAACACAAAAGTGGAAATTGAGCTACAATGCTATTGAAAATGAGAGAGAGAAAAAAATCCTTATATGGTAAACCACATATTCCATTATTTCTGTCTAACCACAATACTTTTATTTAGACATTCCACTTAACAACAAATAACCACAAAGCCATATCCCAAGATTCTTCCAGGAAAATAATAATCCTGCGTATTATAATAATAAAGTTTAAAACATAAATAGTCTTTGAGCTCCCATAGGGCTGTGCAACATTCTAGCTAGAAACAACTGGAATTTTCCCGCAGTTCTCAGCAAAGTGGTCAAAAGATTAGATTCAGAAGTTGTATGTGATGTTTTTATTTGTGTAAAAAAATGGAGTGAAAAAGTTTCTGTTCCAACTCAAAAAATTTTGTTGTTGTTAATTCATATGATTACTAGACAAAGGATAGGGAAGAGAAGTATCAAACCACGATAGGTATCTCCTATGTATCTCCTTTTCTACCTGTAGGAGGATACTAAATCAGCACTAGTTTCTGAGATTTTTAAGGAAGTACAATACCTGAATTAAAATCCCAATACCTATAACAGGGCTTATCTCCAAAGGTTTCTCCTCTGGTTCCCAAAGGTTTCTCCTGTATATCACCCACTTTATTCTCAGAATCACCTACTATATAAGCCAACGCATTACTTTATCTGCCAGTGTTTCAGATGTTTCTTCTTCTGTAATCACTTTGCAAGAAAATGTTGCAGTTTCTCATTTCTGGAGATGAATTTCTCAGGCTGTTCTATTATTGAATGATCACGACTTGCCATGTGAGCAGACAATATTAACTTCTTTGAATATCATGCTTTAAGGAAGTCATTATAAACTTATTGTTGTTTCATAGCATCCTGGTTACTGCATTACTTCCTAGCAACAGAATAATATTTCCTAGTGAAGTGAAATCATCATCAGTAGTGGTAACATTCAGATGACAGAAAGCTGACCTGAAGAAAGATTTAAGATAGCTCTATCAAGCAGACTAAAAGATCTAGGAGCAGAAGTCACATTGACTTCCTATTGGTTATTTTTGAAAAACCTCCCTTACTTGCTCTTGATTTTCCTTTGGCTCAAGGCTTATTCCACTGATTTTCCTCTGATCATTTGCTGAGATTGCTGTCCCACTACACCCACCACTTCCTCTAACAGTTTAAAAGTGTGATGTGAAAACAGAAAGGAATGTTCCAACAAAAATTTTTTTTCCATTACATAGAAACAAAATGTCAACTGTGACTTTTAGTGGCAATATGTCTGTTTTCACAAAAACGTCACTAGACTACTTCACAGGTCTGGAGTCAAATCTTAGAGCAGAAACAGAGGAGACAATTCATTACTCTAGAAGAGGCAGCAACCTCATGATTGGAGCTAACATGAAGGTATTCATGTGGGTGTGGACGTTGGCCTTCTGCCCTGTTTATCACTGGTGGCTTACTTCAGCCCAGCATTTGCCCCGGCACACCAGACATGGAGCAGGAAAGAAGTCCCTGGCTGCAGCACTATGTTCCCACCCCTCTCACGTTACACAGCTAGGGACACAGGGGAGATTTATTCCCCGTGTCTTATCTTGAGACTGGCTCTGGAACACACAGCTGTGCAGCCCTTCATATTGCAGCTGTGGACACCTCTGGTGGAAGCACTCCTTTGGAGGGGCTTTGAACTTAAGTCGGTCAAGTGCCACAAAAAATGGCTTAAACACAGAGCTATTGACTGAGAAGAGGGGGAAAAAGGAGGACCAGAGGAGGCAGTGGTGTTTCCTTGTTTGCTTTTTGGGCTACCATTGGAAAAATAAAGAATCTTCTGTCGTATCTAAGGTTTGGGTTTTGGTGGCGTTTTTTGGTTTGGTTTTGTGCTTTCAGTTTTTGGGTTATTTTTTCCCATGACATAACACTCCTGTTATCTAGCCAGCTGTAATTCATATGAAAGACATACTGATGGACAGTACTTCCCAGACTTTCAAATCCAAACTATAACACTTCATGCACTATAATCCACTGAAAACATATCCCTGAATTTATGAAACATTTACACACTGTTATATTCTCAGACTGAGGAAGGAATTGCTGTACCAAATTTAGATGATAGGTACCATATGCAGAGATCCATCTACAGCCGTCTTAACTTCTTAATACTGTGCTGTTTTACCTGCTTGCTTTCTATAGTGACGTGCAGCTGGTGGATTCAATTGGCAAATGAGTTTCTGTTCACCAGATGATGGTTACACTCAATTAGGAGATTGTTCTACTGCCTGCAAGAACAATTTGTAAGGTATATAGGCCTTGATCCCAAGACAGAAATCAGAAGTACACTTTCCACTGAATTGAACAGGATTTAGATAGAATGTTCATTGCTGACAGAGGATCTGGCACAATTAATTCAAATGGAAATGGAAAGTACAACAGGGCCTGGTTAGAAATACATGAATAACCTGTGGAAAATGCAAAATGCTCCAACTGACTGTGCCAATAAGCCAGATGCTGAAGTTGGAATAAATTTCATTATTAGTAACCAAAAGAAGAAAGGAGAGGAGACTAATGCCATTGATCCAAAAGGCACTTGAAAAATTCAACACCATTTTCTATTCAGGTTTTTTTTTGAAGATGTTTTTATAAATAATCACTATTATTCTTTATATACTGTGAAAATTATTCCATTTCCTGCTCTTTTCACCTGACGTAATACTTTAAGGTTGTGTCAATATAAGACCAAAGCTTCTCACTTGGAAAACTGTGCTGAAACACGAAGGCTTTGTGCTTCAAGGGCATATTGATGCAGAAGCCTAGTACAGTACTGATCCTGAGATAAAGCCATTTGCTGAGGTCATCCACCTTGGTACAATGTTATCCTATAAATAGGGGAACATGAATAATTTACTTATGTCTGAAGTAGCTGATAACCTGTAACTATTAAGTGGAAATATGTTTCTGATGCCATCTGTTGCTAAACATTGAATGCAATTACTATAAGATGGTGGTACTAAAACCAATGTTTGATATATTTTTTAACTGTAAGACTAAATACTTCACCATTTGTTGGTTTGGGTTTTTTTCAGAATTAACTAGTAAAAGCAGCCTTTCTAAGACACTGAGAGTTTATATGTATGCATATATATTTTGTGTGTGAAACATCCATACCACACCATCACTGAAACTTTCATCTTGCTACAAACCTATGGACAATTATTTTTCCAGGGGTGTAATCTTCAAATCTCAATGACAGCCAAGGAACAGGCTGAATCTGGTCTTGGATGAGTGCACATAAAGCTTTATTCACAGTCCTTTATGTTTACATGTATATACTTATATATGCAGATAACTGTATACGTACATATGTATAGATGTATATACATATATGTTCATATATGTGTGTAAATTTATACACATATTAATCATTTAATTATACATTTAAACCTAATGGAGAGTATAAAGCTGATCTGGTACAACTCAAAACAGTATAGAAGTTCAAACTCTAGTTATCCAGGATAATGCTCTTGTAATTCACATCAATTTTGGTGCTCTGTAGTTTGTTTCCTCATGAATTGTAGGTCCCAGAAGCACCCTGTATAAAGAAAATTTAGCTATTGCTCCTCCAAGCCAGGGCTACAGAGTTGTCCACTCTCCAACTGCTTTGACAGGATTCCTCAAATGAAGTCCTATGCTGTAGGAGTGAAGAGGAAGTGCTGAAGGAGCGAAGTGGAAGGAAAGCTAGTACCAGATAGAGGAAAGAAAAGAAGTCATACAGAAGCAGCAGGAGCAAGAACTGTCTTTAAGGCTAACTTTTTTTCTTTTTTCTTTTCCTTCTTGTTTTTGGTATGGTAACATTTTATTCACTAATCTTTCTGAGAAGCCTGTGTGAACTTATGGAACCAAAATAATTTGTTTCAAATCTATTTTCATCTTTATGCACAAAGTTTTTTGATGTAAAATAGTACCTATTGTCACTGACATTATTATAGTATTATTAATATTAGTCTGACTGTGTACAATCTTCTTGTACCAGAAAAGTCAAGTTTTTTTGTACCAAACATTCTCTAAAACCATAAGAAAAATATCCCTTGCAGAGAACAACTAATTCCCTACTTCTTAGGCAACAGGCAATGGATAGGGAAGACAGATAACCAGTATCATACCATCAGATCTTTTAAATAAGTTTTATGCTCAGTTTTTACTGAGTCCACAGCAGTGGGCAGTTGTTTTGTGGCTGTACTGCAGGTGTCTTTCCAAGAGATTTAAAGGGGAACAGCATAACAGTTCTGTGGATGTTTGCTTACATGGACTATAAATCCTTCTAAGAAGACATGGAAAAATGCACAGCACTACTTCTCAGGAAATGGAAAATCAAAGACAGCTTCTGTCAGAGAAGGGAAATAATCTATAGTTACATACTGTATAAATAAAAATATGGACTGATTAGGTTATTCAAAGTCTTAAAACCAAAAACTAATGAAAAAGGGAAAAGATATGCTTCCTAGCCCAAACTAATGAAGGCTTTTTCCTTTTCTGTCCTATTTCCTTGGAATAAATGATGAGCTTTACCTAGACCAAGCCAATTTTCTGTACAATAGTGAAACACAGGTGTGGGTATAGATTTGTTCTGGGAAATCCTGCTGCAGTATTAACAGCTATATTTTTAGGGACTGAAACACCCAAAGGAATTCTTAAACAGAGCTAAAATCCTGTCATATTCCCTTTGGCGTGCCAACATCAACAATATATTTCTAGTTTACAGTAGTGCTGAGCCTGATTCCTGGGCTCTAGCCAAAAGTTTTAGGTGTTTTAGCTCAATGTGTACTTGTTCATATTGTTGGTTATTTTTTCTACATCTTGTGTAACAAATGAAAAAATTGTACATACATTCACCTAGTCAGAAGAGAGTAAAACTCCAGAGAGAAATAATTTCAAGTAAGAAATGACTGATAAAGGGAAAAACAAATTACTTGGCAGGGGGTCTATAGGTGTTTTTCACTTTTGCTACTTATTTATAGAGGCAAGCTTGCCAAATGGACAGTGTTAAAAGGAAAAGGAGGGGTAGGTGTCCTCGGAGAACTGAGAAAAGTCTGCACAACATGCTTTCTGGCGTGTGAAATTTGCATGCAACAAGGAAGAAAATATCGTAACATGAATAGCATTTGAAACAGCATTTGCTGCTGGCATGTTCTATAATGCTGGAAGTGTCATGCACTGCAGCTGTGATTCGAGAGGATGGTAGTCTCAAGGTTTCTCAGGCTTCCACAGCTAGGAGAGTGATGGCAGTACAAGGACAGAAAGACACTTAAAATTGTTCTTGGATGCCATTTTATGCGAAGCCTTCCTGCAGGCATTACTCCCTTGTCTCTTTTCTGTGCTTCTTCCAGCTCCTACATTCCCATCACAGTGCTGCAGGTTTTTTTCTAGCTTTTCAAGATTTAGAGTGAGATGTGGGAGATCAGCTAGCTGGTAAGCTACATGGGTACGGAAACTTTCAGAGCAGGAAAGATACAGCACTGTGCCAGACAGGAAGCATTTGTTTCTCTCCAGTTGAAGTTCCACAATGCATTTTCCCTATATTTGTGTACCTAGGAAGAAAATGTGGCCACTGCTACATGAAATAGTACGGATGCAAAGATTCCCCTTCCTATCTCCCTCTGGGATACTTCGCAAACTAACTTTCTTGCAGAACCAATCATACTCCTAACAAACCCAGGGCATCATAGACTGTGTCTAACTCTGCTTAAATTTGGGTAGTACTGTGCAGCATTTTAGATTTCTGTTTGAGTCAGTGTTTATTCCTGTCTCATTTTGCTTAGAAGCAGATGTGATTATTTCTTTATATAACTGTTTTTCACCCTGGGTAACTTTGTAGTAACTCCATTTATTTCAGTTAGAGTAAGGAAGAGGAATATTCAACCTCTGGCTTAAAATTAAATTTGTTTCCTGTTGTACTCAATGTCATTCCAAATTATGCAGAATTTTAGCTGAATATCAAAGGTGAATTGTCAGGTTCTTAGGGCAGAAACTGAGTTTTCTGTCTTATCCATAAAATACTTAATACAATGGAGTCGTGATCATAACTGCACCCTGAGGCACTGTCAGGACACAAAAACTAAATAATAACATGAGGCATGTTTAAAATCTTTCTGTAGTCAATAAAAATACCCATACTAACTTAAAGAAGTCTTACTCAGACTCTTGTTTTTCATTAGAGATGACTAATTTTTACAGTGACATATATTCACTTCAAAGTACTGTGTGTAGTGCTTCTGGCTGTTCCATATTTTTTTCTCCTTACTGATCGGGCATTTGTCTGCAAATCACATTGTATGTTAATAAATAGTGATGAAATGTTAACAAATGCATTTTAACCTCCTTTGACCTCCATTTTCTCCATTGCTTAATTTGATTTAATTATATAGTTTTATAAACAAAGTCAAGTAAAGTAATAAATCAATGTTACAATCCTTCAACAAGTGTCAAAATTTAACTAGGACTGGCTTTCCTATGAATGTCAAGAATTGTATATTGTGCAAATTGACTCCAACCTTCCATCTAAATGGTTTGCTGCAGAAGATGTCCATGTTTTAAAGTGTGTTTGATTTGCTTTTAATGGCTGCAGTTTGTTTTGTGTGACTGTTAAATCAGGCAATGAATAAAGATATAACTTTCTGACATAAAACATCCTCTTATGGATCCCAGCTCAGAATTTAGTTTGTTGAGAAGAGAGCTTACTATAATATATATTAGCTGTGTTCCACTAAAGCACCATTTATTAAAACATTAGGGATCCAAAGAAAGAAAAGTAAATAGATCACTTGTTTATTCCAGAAGAAATCCAAGCACTTTGAATGTTATGCTGACCCTGATTTAAAGACTTATGAAAGTACAAAAAATGGTGGAGTTCATCTCATATAAAACCTAAATCATAGGACCACTCATTTGTCTAGATGGGAAGGAACTATAAAGAGAAAATATGGTTCCCCAGATCCTCTGCCCTTTTACAGTTTACTTCTTGCTCATACAAAGAATAAGCTTCTCAACCTTTCCTCATTATTAATATATAGAGAGTGCACAGCCTGGTAAAGTTCAGATTATCTCCTTTTTGTCCTGAAAATCTGTTCTCTGCTCTCTCAAGTCTCGCCATAGACAGAAAGTGGAAATTTACCCCTCTATATTCCTTTTCAGTTTGATAGTAGAAAGAAGGCACGCCTAACTTCAAGTTGCGTCCGTTTGGAAATGGAAGCAACATTTTTGACATTTCTACTTTTTGTGACTGAGTAACATTTGAAAGAAGACTATGAGTGGAAAATTCTTTGATGTGAAGTCTTAATCTCTCTTGAATGTCCTCTACCAAGCATCCTTTCAGTCTGGGTATCCAGTCTTTGGAGAAGACATTGATATTTCCCCAAAGGAGTGCTGAGACCTGGAGATGTTGGTTTTGATACTTTCCCCAACTAGATTATACTAGAAGAGTAGCTGGTTAGTGTTTCTTGAACTGAAAAAATAATACAGATTAAAAATTGTGATGTGTTGATGAGGAAGGAATTCGTTTTGAGTCATATGGTCCGTCCACAGGGACGAACTGAGCAGAATTCAGCTCTGGTTCTCATTAACGTCTCATAAACCTCTGAGTATTTTACTCCCTCCAGGTTGAGCCCAGAATATACTCCCTGTAAACATGATCCAAAAGACATCTTTAGCCAATTGCTGTTTTAGGCAAATTAAGACAGATTAAGATTTTATTCAAACCTAAATGTGGTCCTGCTTCTGAATGACTTTCAGCCTCATAGCCTTAGCAAATAGCAGCTCATTAATCCTCACTACATTTCTTGCAAATGAAATGTAGCCTGAGAGATTATGGAACTCACTTAATGCTATACAAAAAGTCTATATCAGAGATAATATGGGAATTCAAGTCTCCATTACCTCTGGTATCCAGTGGGAAAACTAGAGCTTATTTTTTCAAATTGAAAATTTAGTGCTATCTTAATTTGTATTGTAATAATACCTTTTATTATAATTGCTTCATTACAATAATACCATTTTATTTAAATCTAACTTTTTCACATAAATAGTTTTAATGATATCTGAATCTGAATCTGAAAAGGGGTGAAATAAAATGAATTAAGCATTCAATATTTTATGAAATATGAAAAGATCTGGTTTTAACGAAAAATAGATAATAAAATCATATTGTAAACAAAATGTTATGTGTTATGCAAAATAAAATATATTTTTTTCTTCTGTCTGATATAATGTACAAAAGAGATTTTTTGGTTTCCTTTTTGTTCCACTTAAAGACGTGACTAAATTTAAAATATTAAAGTTTACTATGTAAAGGGACAATAATTTTCGGTCAAGCTTAATGGATATGCATTAGACTCAGAGTGGTTTCAATTTTTTCACCTTTCAACATGATACGTATGTATTATAAAGAGGAAAAAGTACACTGTTGTGGTTCTATAATAAAATTAATGGACAGCTAGTTTCTGAAATCAGAATATGTTGACTTGTATGATAATTCATATAACCATTATTGAAATCTATAGAGTCACAAAAAGTGTATGCAGTCAATCATTGTTGAACTGGTGGTGGGGGTGAATTAAAGCTTTTAGCCTTCTCAAATATAATTCTCACAAGGGGAAAAAAAACCTGTCAATAAGTAAATGTTTATCAAGGATATATTTATTTTACAAGAAGAAGGAGAAAATATTAAATAGAAGTTAGGAGGGTTTTTTTGTTTGTTTATGGTGGAATGCAAGCATTTCATTCCTCAGTTCCTATAGTTTATTAGGACAGTCCCTACTGGAGAACAAAACACAGGTTCAAATACCAAGTTTAAGTAGGGCAGAGAAATTATTTGAAGCTAGGTTACTTGTTTTCTAAATCATGATCTAAACTCCTCATTATCAGTGTTCTGGGGTAGAGATGGTTTGGCAAGGAGGGAGGGGCATGGCATTACAGATGTAGCATGTTTCTTTTCATTGCTTGTCATAATTTCAGTGCAAAGCAACGGACTTGAAACCATATTATTTTCATCACAGGTTTTGATTATTCAAAATGGAATTGCTGGATTTTGTTTATTTCTATTAGATAATAAAAAATTAATTTTTCTAGATGTTTAGTCATGCAAAGTTTAGTGAGGCTGTCAGGGCTTAATATTTACATATTCAAGGGATAGCAATGACTGGATCTGATCTCAGCTGCAGTTTTATAAAATGAAATTTCTCTCAGAAATCTGATTTAACTGACATAAAAATCAAGATTCTGGTATCTCTGAAGAAAATCATTATTCATTGTTGGACTGAATTACAAATTACAATCACATTTTCAAAATTGCATTCTCTAAAGCCTTTGAATAGCTATTAAATCCTTATTTGCATCTTAAATCATATATGAAGAAGAATAACATGGTCTGTGAATCTTTTACAAAATCTGAATATTATAGATATTAAATCCTTCTCTAGATGGTAGCAGAATAAGCAAATTCTATGTAGAGCCCTGTAAAATTATGCAGTAGTGTTATAACACTGTTAAAAACAATTTATAGACAAAGTTACCTTCTTGGATATTTCCTCTGTAAATTAACATTTTTTCCTCAGAACCGGAAGAAGCTTTATCCAAAAGCAGTTGAATGAAATGAAGAACTGATCCTGAATTGTGCACAGTTTGTCAGAGCTCCACTGGCTGCAGTGGAAGTATGACAAATAGCAACAACCTGAGCACCTGTCAAACACATATTCAGCCAAGTTTGGGGTGAAGTACCATCTTCTTCCAAAGCTAAAAAGAAACGGGGGCATCGCCATAGCCGAACAGAATGGATGTAAGGGTCAGAACAGCTAGGTGATCATTCACAGCATGCATTATTTAGGCTCTGAATCTTCATGCCACAGGACATTGTTCAAGTTAAATAGTTTACATAATTCAAAAAGCGGCTGGATAGTTTCATTAAATACATTTTTTAAAAAAATCTTTAAAGGCCTACAAACTACCTCTATATCAATTCTAGCTCAGGGAGTCCCTGAGATGCCTAACTCTGAAAGCTAGCAGAATATTCCAAAGAAGTAAGTCTTTATGCTTGCCTCATTGCTACACTTTTCCTTACACACCCATTAATGGCCAGTGCTGGAGAAAGTATAGTGAGCTAGCTTCAGACTCAGCTTCACCCTATACGAGTGTTCTCATTTTCTTACAACCCAAGAATGCTTTAAAATTCCTAATACATGCCCTGGCCAGATTTCAGGACAGAGTACAACCTCGGCACCCAGCTCTCTGCTCAGCAGACCCTGGTTTTGACAGAGGACAAAGGAGAGGCAGCATCCAATAGTGCCAGTCAATTCTTCTTACAGCCTGAGTAGGGAAACAGAATCTCAGCAGAGAGGTTAGACAAATTTAGACACAGTTCATAAAATTTTGCCTTGCTGAGTCAGAGGATCGCATGGAGTCATAGAGTGGTTGAGGGTGTCAAGCACCTCTGTGGAGCATCTGATCCAACTCTTCTGCCCAAAGTAGTGCCAGTGAGAGCAAATTGCTCAAGGTTGTGTCCAATCAGGTTTTGAACATCTCCAGGGGGGGAAACTCGACAACCCCTCTGGGCAAACCTGTTCCACTGCTTGATCACTCTCACAGTAAAAAAGCTTTTTGTTATGCTGAAATTCAATTATCTGCTTTCAGTTTGTGCTCGTTGGCTCTTGGCCAGGTACTAGGCACTACTGAGAAGAGACTGGCTCCATCTTTGCTCCACTCACCGGGTTTATATACACATGGACAAGAGCCCACTGACCCTTCTCTTATCCAGGCTGAACAGTCCAAGGTTTCTCAGCCCCTCCTCACATAAAAAGTGCTCCAGTCCCTTAATCATCTTTATGTTCCTTTCCTGAACTCATTCCAGGATGTTCTGCCTCTCTTGTACTGGGGAGCTCAGTTCAACTCACACTGGAAACAGCACTCCTGATGCTAAGGAGAGGGGAAGGATCACCTCCTTCAACCTGCCTAATGCATCTCAGGAAGCTGTTGGCCACCTTTGCTGCCAAAGCACATTGCTGGCTCTGGTCTACTTGTCCAGCAGGAGCTTCACTTTCTTTTCTGTAGAGGCTATTTCCAGTCAGTTGCCCCCAGCACGAACTGGCACCACCAGGTTCAGGACTTTGCATTTTCCTTCCCTTGAACTTAATGAGATTTCTATTGGGTCATTTGTCCATTGGAGGCTGAGGGATATGAGAGAGTCTGAATCATAGAATCATAGAAGTTTGGGTTGGAAAGGACATATAAAGGTCATCTAGTCCAACTCCCCTGCAATGAGCAGGGACATCTTCTTGCTCAGAGCCCCATCCAACCTGACCTTGAATACAGATGATCTTTACAAATATAAAATAGCACATGTGAAGAAGATTTATTTAAGTGGATGCAAGAATCCATGTATATAGACTGTCTATTAATAAATTTAGGAAATAATAAATTTATTCCAGAAAAATTTTCCCATAGAATACTGGGAACTTACTGAATTTTCACCTATAGTATGATACATATAAGTGACATTCTGTCTTGTGGTTGTCAGAAATAACAGGAAGCTGTTATTTCTGATGATGTAGATGCTATGTAGAAGCTATGATGATGTAGGTCTTTTTCATTCTTTATGCACTATGAGACCACAATTTATTTTATCTCCACTCTAGCCAAAAACACTATGGTATTTTTTTTTCCACCTCAGTATCCAGTCCAAGGCTTTGATCTGATTTTATTCTACATTTTTCCAATATGCATTTCCTAAGAAGCACCACAACTAACCACTGTTCTTGTGGATAAAAGTTCAGCTAAGTACAAATATGAGCCCAAATTGCTAAAAAATCCTATTAATATAGGATTATTAAATCGTATTAATATATCCTATAATCCTATTAATAATATCAGTGTTGTAGTAAATGGTGTTAATGAATCTATAAGATCAAACAACCTTGGTTAATTTGCACCAATATCTACCATGATGGTAGACATTCTAGTACTGATAGCAGAAAAGAAAGTAACTTATCTCTACTTTAAAATCTCCAGAGAGCACTGTATTGCTATTTTAAAGCACTGATTCTTTACTTCATTTTTCTCACACTCTTATCATCAGAGTCTAAATCTGAGATTGCATGATTTTTAAGACTTTACCTTTATTGGCAAATTGGCGATGACTTTAAAAATATGTAGCTAGACAGATATTTCTGTTAGTTTCGATATTGTTTTTTTTCTATGTATCAGTAGATCACTGTTGGCAAGTTGTTCAGATACTGTATGAAGAGACATTCAGCTCAAAACTTTTATGGAAGCTTCTCTACCCATGAATTTATTTTAAGCTCCAGGCTTGTCTGTTGTGGGTACTGAGGCATGTAAGTTTGCATATATTTTATGCCCGTTATACAATTTAGTATATTCTTTTTCTGACATCTGCAAATAAAAAATCCTCTTGAAACATCTTAGTTTAGTTACTTTTTTTGTTTTATTGGAATTACGTGCCTTATTTGGGAAATCTTGTGCTACTGGACAAAAATAGCAATCAAATGTTCCTTTGAGTATATAAATTGAAAAACAACAGTGCCTGTTCTTAGAAAATCTAACTAGTGTTATTAAACCTTTTTTTTAATTATTTTTCTTTACCATGAAAAGCACAAATAATTGTCTTTCAGGACATGCAGTTCAGCCAAGATAAGTTCTGTTCATCAGCAGCACAAAACAGCAGTGGATATGAATCACTGAATTAAATCTTATTAAATTCTAAGAGCTTTTCTTCCAATAACACTTACGCTGCAATTCTTAATGCATAATCCAAAACAAGAATAATTGAATTGGTTTAGAGTGTCAAATACTTTGAAACTCTCTAAACATCACTGACGCTGTCAAGATTTTGAAATTCAAGAAGGTGTCTAGTTTCCCTTGGGATAAAAACTTTAAATATGTTTGCCTCCTGATTTTTTTAAATGCATTTATGTTTGTGAACAGTTTCCAATGCAGAGCTTATAACCTGATTTCAGAAGAACTCCACAAATTAAAAGTCACAGAAGTACATAATGCTCCCACACATCATTTTATACCATCAAAAAAGAGGAACAAATGTTTTAATTTTATAATAATATTTAATTCCAAAGAAGATTCAGTTCCAAATAAGATGATATGAAACTGTGTTCTGTAATAGGCAGAGAACTGAACTCAATCCCCCAGAGAACTGTGCTTTTTTTCAGTTCTAAACCACTGATAAACAAAAACACAAAACCACTGCATATAATATTTACTGGTCTCTCTTTTTTTTCTTTGCAATAGATCACTTCACTGAATGGCTTATACCAAGCCATTCTTTGGTGTCTTAAAAACATTTATATGACAAAATACAACTTAATTGGGATACACATGGAAGTCCAAAAAGCTGATCAGCAGCTCCCAAGTAACTGCAACTGCACCAAGGAGCTCATGACCCTGTCCAGCCTTAAGTTGTTTATGATTAAAAAAACTGGTGTTGCTGGGCTTCGGGTCCCAAGGGAGCTAAACATTCTTTGCACATTTAATACTCTCTGACAACATAAATAATAGTCACAATGATTTTCATTAGCAACACAGCCCCTGGAGGAAGAGTTGCTGCGTACATTTTGATGGTAGGTTAGGGTTTACCACAGATGGCCAGGAAGAGCATGGTCCAGGTTATTGGCCATCTTTAGCTGACAGAGCTAAAGCATTTACTTCAGAGAAGATCTGCTGTAACCATCATGTGGTTTACAAAACTGCAACAGAGTCACTTCACATGTTCCCATTGAAGCTGTGCCACTCTTCAGTTAAAAATGTAAGTAAAATTCAATAACCATAAGGAAAAGATGCATAACATTGAAGCCTGCATTTCTTGTAAGCTTCTATTAACACAAAGAGCATTCACTTGGCACATCTCCTGTGGGCCCCGGCCTTCAGCTCCACACATCCAGATCTAACTAGGTTATTATTGCTGAGCAACTCTCAGCATTTAGGCATTAAAATAGAAAATAAGGGATTAAAAAGAATAACTTACAGTAACTAATTACAAATAAGAATGGGCTTCTGAAAAATTGATACCTTTAACAGGGAAGTTCTTGCTCAAAATCAGCAAGAAACTGCTATGTAGTGATGGCAGAGGTAAAAACTCTGATGCACTATTTCTTAATATATTGCTTAATTGGGAAAATATGGTTTGCATAACATACACATAAATGGAGTACCATTTACACGGGTTAGTCACATAAATATTGTGGCAATGAAACCTGGATCTCCGCTTCAAATGTCTTTTTGCTTATATTTTCTATTGCATTCAGGATATCCACTAGCAGGCAAAATGATCATGCAATGATCTAGTGAAATAGTCACACAGAGATATCTGTGGGAAATATAATTGTGGTATATCATGTGAGATAATCTATGGCTTGGTCTACCGTCTGCTATGAAATTTTTTATGATCCATCTCTACATTGTAGGCATCTAAAGCTGAGCCAGTCTTCAAGAGTCCTTCCTTAGTCCATGAAGAGAAATAGGCCCATTTACATCAGATTAATCTCATTTTGCTGCTGATGTCTAAATTGAAATCTACACTGCAAAAAATACCTGTTTCTCATGAGCAGCTCTAATTCGAATCATCCTGGAATGACGAGCTCATTGCGGATGAATTTGAGCCCAGTCACCTAGTCTGTCTCACAGGTGTAGAAAAAAGTGTATCTTCCTTGTAAAATTCTATGTAGTGTCCTATAATTCATATGCAATTTAATCGTCTGACTGAAAAGAATAAGGTATCTTCTTCAGACAGCTTGTAGCACAACGAGGTGGAATTTATACAGTATTTACACCTACATATTTAAGGAGCTTTTTTCATATGTCATCTTGGATTTGTCCTTACCTAAAATTAAAATACTACATGAGTACTCACTGTCTACTCTTGCACTGAGATTTTAAGTTCTTACAAACTACCCTCTGTTGCTGGCAGATAATATTGTTCAGTCTGTTTGTCTTTCTCGGTGTTTAGCAATCTTATGACATGGACTAGTTACCTGGGGAGCACTTTGTCTAACAACCAGATATTGAATGTATTTCCATAAGCAGGCTGCAAACCTCATTGTGAGAAAACACATCCTTCCAACAACTGTTGTTAATATAAGACATCGTAAACATTTTTCCAGTTAAGAAGAGAAGACTTGGGTTTGTTAACAAGGCTCCTCACAGTGCCTTTCTTCTGTACATTGCCTTCAGAAAGCTCTTTGACAACTAGTGAACAAAACGTGTTTCTTGAAGCAGAAAATCTTAATCACCAGCATTTGTCCTGCTGGAATATTGCCATTGTAGTCAGCAGGAAAGGAAGCTGTGAGCTTACCATGGAGACTAGGGACTGGAAGTATGCCTCTGCCCCCTGTCTTGTGATATGGAAAGAAATCATGGCATTTTATTAAAAAAAAAAAAAGAAGTATCCAGTACATCAACATGACAACATGTACAGCCCAACCAGAAGACAAAGATGATAATCCTAGAATGAAGATTGAACCATAGAAAAACAGTCATTTACACAAGATGAAGTTATCTAACCTGTAAACTAATGCCAGATGGCATAAATGCTCTCCAGAGATCACCCATTCTTCTCTCTGCAAATCAAATGCCAAGGCAAAAATGACTGTTAGCTTTTCTGTCCTCATAGATATCACTCATCACGGCCCTATAACACACCATTTTTCTGTTATAGTATCGGATACAGGACAAATAAATGCAATTTTCATGCCTGAATCTAGTAGCGAATGCCTGCCATGGCAAGATCCAACAATCAAACAATTGTGCAGAGATGAATAGAAAATGATGTCTCTCTAGTATGCTGACCACATCACAAAGCTGTTAAAGAATGGAAAAACATCCAATCAAATTAATATTGATTTTTTCATGTTCCTCTTAAAATCAAATGTGCTCAGTACTTGTTGAATAAAAAAAAGAAAAAATGAAATTCATAACTTCTTTTCTGTAAGGATTTCATTTCAGCTGATTCTGAAGAAGCTGTTGTAAACTAAAGGGAAGAGATCCAGTATTACATTATACATTGACAAGGAACTGTAATTTTTTTTCTCATACCATTGTCACTGAGGAATAACTTAATTAAGTTTTAAATATTATGATATGACTGGATTAATCCGACTGTATGTTGGTGAATGCAATGTTAAAATCACCTAAGGTCCCTCACTGCTGGCAAAGAGCTGATCAGTGTAGAAGCTAATGTATGATTCACCTCATTCTAAATTAAACTTCTATATCCAGTCAACAGACTTAAACCTAAACTTCAGTGAATATATTGATTAGACCTTTGTTATCTATAATGGGAAACTAGACAACTAGTTGCAAATGAAGGCACCTACTTTATTGATACCTAGGTTTGAGTGAACTGAATCCCACCCAGAGGTGTATCAGAATTCATATATCTTTTCCATGTCATGAGAAAAAAAAAATATTTCATTATAGCAGCTATGTATTATTTCCCTATTTCAGCATTTATATCTTTTGTGCTACCGTTTTCATAAAATGTAGGGAAGGTAAGATTAGAAGCCAAGTGTAGGCAGCAGCACAAAATTCTTGATTTTCAGAAAGCCTAATCCTGCAAAGTGCATGCATATACAAACCATTTCAGGGACATCCACTGATTATTTGCCAGCTTTGAAGATCAACCCACTTCTGCTTGAGTAACTGTCTCTTAACTAGGGATTTATTTACCCTTTCTAATTTTAGGCAGTCAAGTATAAAAATTTTGGACATGAATCCTTATTTAGTCACCTAAATACCATTTTAAGCACTTATTTAGTGATTTAGTTACTGCAGTAAAAAGGCATGTTATGTGGCCAAGCCTCAAAACTGGTCCTTTAATGGCAATGGAGCAGCAAACTGGAGTCAGCCTTTTATGTTTATGAAACAATAAGGCAACTGATAGAAGCTCTGCTTTTTCAGAGGAAAAACAGCCAAGCCACTGCACTAAGCAATTCCTTTTATTAATCTTTTTAAGAAACAAATTATCTTAAGTACATGAGATTTTTATTACAGTATTTTTAAAGAGTTCATTGAAAACTGAAATGCTACGCAGCTTTTTGGCATTTTTTTTTTTCTGGTAGTTTATCTTTAGTTGAATACAAATCCATTAGTTAGCAAGGAAATTGAGAACACAAAATATAGCCAATGTGCCCTGACTTTAAACATCTGTTAGGGACTGGTTTATAGTGTTCCAATGAAAAACTCCATGGCTTTGAGGAAAAGACACCTTCCACATAGACAGCATTTTTATTGTATTTATAGCTGAAAGGATGATAGAACTGATTCTGCAATGTGACGTTGATGTTTGCACACTGGTCACATTTCTAAGGATCCTGAGGACACTAACAACCCTTCCTGGCCCTGCCCATCCCCATGTGAGGCCTCATCCCACCCTTCTCCATCAACAATGCGGGACTGCCAGTTTCCAGTCCTGTCCCTCTCACCTGGATGGACCTCTCGGCACTACACTGTAGCTCCTCTCCTGGCCCCTTCTCCTTTTGCCCTCAGCTTGGCTCTTGGAGGGATTCCAGACCTGCTTCATTACTTGCCATGTCAGGCTGCAAATGGACCCTGTTACCAGTCTCCCCTTGTTCAGCCCCCATGTTCAGCCCCTGCAGGACCACACATCAGTGGTGAGTGCACAGCCTGTGCGAGGTCACCCTCAGTGCCTGGTTTGACCCTGTCATGGGGCAGCTTGTTCCTCAGTTCTCCATCACACTCATTATTGAGAGTGTCTGTGACGTGGGGACACACTCCTCCACATCAGGCATTAATACACCTTTGGATCTTACAAACAATACCACATTTGATTAATTTTGCAACAAAAATCATGGGTTTAAATACAAACATTTACTAGTAACATTTCTGATGCTTTCTGAAAAGAAAAACAAGCAGGCAAAATAGTGATGGTTCATTTAACTATGTTTTACTATTATGATGAAATGCAATTATAGCTCAGGTTTCAGTTTTTACTCTTCATTCAGAGCAACAGAATTCACAGTTATAAAACTTCTTTGCCATAGAGATGACAATGCTTTAAAATAGTATCTTTTCCAGTTAAAATAGCTAATTTTTAAAAATAATTTTCACACTAAATTAATTCCTTTTTGTCTATTAATAGTTATTTCCATTTTTTTTTATAAAAAAAAATAAATCAGGCAAAACTATTTCCAAGGAAACTCAATTTAATTACTGGTTTTCCTCTTACTAAAATGCCACATTTCCATACTTTCTGCCCCTGACAGACATAAAAAGATTGTTGCTATGTATGTGATAAATATCTGCTGGTGTTTCTGATGCGCCTGGAAAGGAGGTGGAAAAGAGGAAATGATTAGGTAGCTGAAGACTCATTTGATTAAATGCAAATCTATTATTTTATTCAACCTCCCAACCTTGTATGTAGGTATGCAAGCTATCAAAACGCAGACAGTCCAGGTCCATAGAATAGCCACTACTGTAAATAATATAATTTCCCTGGCTCCAAGATATAACGAGTTGCAATAAGAATGTCACAAAAGGAATCTTTTGGTAAACACAAGGTAATCTGGTGCTAAGAAAGATGTTATTAGGTGAAGATGTCTTCCAGTCTCCTGATCAGCTAAAGCTAAGAGGGGCTTGTGCTACTGTAACCCATTAATTTTATTTTTTTTTTCTATTCGAAGAAATAAAACACTACAAGGAAAAGAATTTGAAGTTACCTGTAACTAACTCTTCCTGGATGGTCAGCCTGTCAGTTCTTCTGCTGAAACTGTTAACTGTTTTGAAGGGCAGCCTTGGTGGCATTTAAACAACAGAAAAATAAGATCTAAAAAAGCAGCCTTATGGCACACTCAGTAAAGCAGAACAGAAGAGGGAGGACCAAGAAGCAAAGGAAAAATAGCTTTTTCACTAAGCTAAGGATTTTCTGCTTCTCCACCCAAAATCTGCACAAACCACCAAGTATATAAAACATGTTGTAGGAAAACATGAGTGGATATGTGTAAAATCTGATTACAGCCCAATGTTAAGCTTTCATTGGTTGAATGGATTTGAGACAGATTCCAGCATTTCTGCAAACATCAATGTAAAGGAAAATGCAAATGTCTGAGGTTTTGCTTGCTATTTCAATATATCAATTCCTTTAAGGTTTGGAGCTTTTCATTATTTTTAGATTTTGCTCAATGGGATAAACTTTAGAGAGGTGATGTTATTCTTTCCTTAGTTGCTATTGTAACTAAGCCAATATTTTTATTCAATATTGCTTAAAAGAGAACCATATGTATAGCTATTATTCTTCTATACATTTTCACCTTATTTTGGAGCTTTTTTTACCCTCTTCTAGCTTTCCTGTTGCATTCCTCATCCTCGAAACTGGTATGCTTTTTCTGCCTTTTTCTGAGCAGAGTTTAATAGCGATACAGGATACAGTCTTGATTGCAGGAAAGTATTTTAACTTAAAAAAGAAAAAAAGAGTAAGAAAATTATTCACAAAAGGAAACCGAACAAGAGAAGAATAGCTTTTTTTTGCCTTAGTTCAAATTTATACAGCCATACATTTAGGAAGTAAGAACACCTTATAAAAAAGACTCTGAAGGGGCATTTAGATGGTGACAGAGATTAATAAAAAGAAATCGGATTGGAAATCAGACTCCAAAAAAAATCACCATCTCCCATTTTATAGGTAGTATTTCTTTCTCGTTTTCTTCCACTGATTTTGTTGCATACAGATCTCATCAATTATTAAACACAGACCATCTACAGTTGTAGACCTACATGGGGTGACTCTTTAATGGCAAATTAAAACTGTTTGATGATGTATGTAACTGTGTTCTTGGATCTTATAATCCTGTTGAACTAAATGTTAGAAGATCATTGGTTCTATCTCCAGTTTAACCAAAAGTTGATCCAATAAATTGTGGTAACACCTAAAAGCAGTTAATTGTCAAATCATTGAGCAGCCATGTGAGCCATCAGTTGCTGAACAGAATTCTGGAGTCATCCTCGGTATTTGCCATGGTTGGTTTGGAAATTACATCTCGTGTACTGTGCCTGTATTTTCTTTACGACAATAGTATCTGAGCATATCAAAGAAAATAATAAATTTTAATAGCAGTGCTCCTTTTAAATAGAGATTATAGCAATTTTGGGGAGATTTAGATTTTTTGTTTTGTTTGTTTTCTAATAGAGGATTGAGACAGAAGGTTTAACAAGCTGTGCAAAATTACATAGGAAACCCATCCAGCCTTGGAGAGATGGATCTCTTGAGCTTATGTCATTCATTGTCCAACAAGAAATCTATTAATCTTTGCAATTAGTGTAGCTTTACTAAACATTAAGAGTAAGAATCTTAAAAAAAAATCTCACTCTTAATTATGATTCTAATTCTGCTTTTTCTCCTTCTACTGCATTTTCTACTGCTTTTTCTTCTTCTACACACAAAGAAAATGCAGAAGCCTAAAGGAAGACACTTAAAAGAATAGGTAAAGACTTACCCTGATGTTTCTCCTGAAGCCAAAGACACTTTATTACATAGTTTTATAGGAACAGAATTGGGCAAGTAATGAATATTTTTGAAAATTTCACTTACAGGTTTATCAAATCTACAGGGAACCCAGTGAGAAAAATACTAAAAAAAAATATTGATTAAAAACACAACAACAACAGCAAAACAAACCCCAAATAAATAAAAAAAAGAAGCACCATTTCAAAATCATTGTGACATAAATTCAGAGACCAGAGTTAAACATTTTTTTTACAGAATTTTTACAGTGTGTATAAGGCAATTATCAATATTTGGAAAGACTCCCACATTCCAAGTGAAATGGTCCAAGAAAGGTAGCTTGCTTTAATGGTCAACAAGTAATGAAAAGCCATAATTCCAAGATAATGAAATGTTATTATTTATCCAGCTGTAGGGTTCTTTCATACCTGAGACTCTGTCTCATAACACAGCCTTGATATTTTAAACTGCATTTCCTTTACACAATTCATAATTAAAGTACTTTCTGCTTGCTGCCTTATTTCTTTATGGACTCTCAAAATATATCTTTATCCTTATATCCCAATCATATATTTGTTCAAGAATTTGAAATGCCTAACAATTTCACAGTTTTTCTGGAATATTCTGAAATCCAAATTTAAACATCAGACATTTAACACAAAATTAATGGATTTCTGCAGTCATTAAAAAAAAACAAAACACAAACAAGAATTTGTACCTTGACAATACAGAATGAATTTAAAATTTTGATTACTTGTTTCTTGTTGCTATTGGTGCTTTCCATAAGTAAAAGGCTTAGGAAATTCATTTTCATTAAAATATTGAATCACTATTGACTTCATTATATACTACTTCAAGAAATAAAATGCCTTTGAGTCTATTTATATGTCATCAGGCCAAGTGTAATAGGGCAGGAGCCATCAGAATGTTACCAGTCTCAGAAAAAAACAGAAGGAAATTAATCTTTTTTTTACAGAATTATTGTAAAAACAAAAACAAAATGTACCTTTTCCATAGTTTTTGTCTCTTAAAACTGAAAAATTTTTCAATGAAACTTAATGGTAGCATTCAGGCTGAATGAAGTAAAATTGCTTTTAAGTCACTGAAACTGCATTATTAGGGAATTTTTCTCCTTGTATCTTTCTTTCATTAACACGTTGCTGTTCTATTTCAGTTTCTGTTAATCTAAAACCAAATTATTTCAGAAAAGATTTAGATAAACTTTTATGGCTGAAAAGAAAAGGTTACCTACTGAAACACTGTCTATTTTTTTATATATATAAGCACACATTTTACAGTGGTTAGTAGTGTATTAAAACTACCTCTTCTATTTATTAATAAAAAATACAGTATATTTATTTCTTTCAGAATACCATTTCAAAGAACAACGTAACAGTGGTAACATCCATAGAATGCTTGTGGTGACACACAAATAAACCTTGGTCATTTTTTATTGTCAGTAGTGTGGTTTGGAAGTCTTAATGATAATTTAGAAACTATCTTGGGTTATATTGTTAGTTAACTGCTTAGTTGGAGATTTATTTTTTTCTTTCTCTCCCTTTTTGCCCCAGTCATTTTTACCTCAAGCAGGAAAACCTGCAATCCAAATATAAGTGATAATTTCATATACAATTCACTGAAGAAAACTTACCATCCAGGCTTAAAGGAAAAAAACTCTGCTCTTCCAATTAACAATTTTTTATTTCTCTTTTTAAATCTACATTTCTGTTTGTGTTATAAAAATTTCAACAAACCTAGCAAATGACTGGAAACACAAAGTTTTATTGTTGTCGATAACACCAGTTGATTTTCTCCCTTCTCTTTGCTTTGAGGCATTGATCTTCACCTGTACTATCTTCTATTGCTTTGTTCAAGGTCTGGTGATTTTGTCAGTTTTTTTGTTATTCCCTTGACACTGATTCTTCCTATAGCTCATTTCTTTGTCTGCTAGACTTGATAGTTTCTTCTCCCACCAAAAAATCTCAGACATCTCCTCAGACCCCAGCATCCTAATTAAAACTGTGTATTGATGTACTACTTAGTTTGGTTTAGTAGTACATCAGTAGAGAGCAGGTTAGAAGACAAAGTCTCTCAGTGTATTCTGAAGTATTTTGTACTGATATAAATTACTTTCCACAGAGCAACTCTGTACTTCATCTGGTGCAGGTAATATTATACTCTCTCTGGAGCCATTAGCATGATGTTGATTTCAAGCATTATGGTCAAAATTCTGGTTACTCTTGCAATGGGAGACTGCAGGGGTGGGAAGCATACAGGCAATCCTGTCTCTTTTCCCTTTTTTGAGGCAGCCAAAAATCTTCTACACAGGGCAAGAGTCCTCTTATGACATGGAAAAACAAAACAAAACAACACCCACCCACACACACACCCCCCACACCCCCATTTTAAGGGTTGCCAAGAAGGTATTAAGATCAGGGGTGGATTATCTACATTATTACAGTGATCATTGTGGGGTGCATTCCTCCAAGAGCTGGGTGAACTGATGGAAACAATTCTGAACACGTAATGGCATACTGCAGACATTCAAACTCCTGGCAGCATCAGCAGATGTTGACAGTCAGTTTTTCTTTTGATTGCTTCCTCTACTCTTCCAAGACTTTGCTCCAGGAGAAAGCTGTCTGTCCCTAAACCACTAACTTTCAGGTTTGTTGTGATGGTTTTTAGCGTAGCTTTTTCTGTAGCTCCCCTTTTCTCAGTCCCTTTCTCCTGAAAGAGGATAAAAGAGCACTCCCTTTGATCAGTTTAATGGACTGCACAGAGGAGACACGCTTGCCCTGAGGCTTAGAATTCAACTGAATCAATGTTGCACAAGCCAGGTTTGGAGAAATTTCCATCTCATCACTTTTTCCAAATGAGATGAGGACAAGCTGTTAGATCAGCAGCTCAGGAATCCAGACCCCAGCAACAGTGTCAGTTCTCTGCATGGGCCAGCATGTTTCTGAATCCTCTTTTCTTTTTTACTTCTCATCTCTACCATAGCTGGTGCCCCATAGCAGATAAAACCAGGAGTATTAGACCAAGTTTAGGGGAAGAGAGAGATTTCTGGTGCATAGAAAGAGAAGATGAGAAGCTCTGTGATCCTGTGGGGATGTCACGGCACCTGGGATTAGAGAAGTTAAAGTACTGGAAGTACTATGATCATTTTACTGCAGTGACTATATCCCTGCTTACGTTAAGAAAAGGGTTTGAATGTAGGAAAGTAGACAACAACCTTCCCATAATGTCCACCTTGTTATGTATCCAGAGTCACTCTTCCTGCAAGCAGAACTGACATAATTCTTGCACAATTCTGAAATCTGCCACTCCTGTTTACTGACTCTACATATTTACTTCTGTTTCTTCCATCCATCCATCCATCCATCCATTCATCCATCCATTCAATTTTTCACCTTTCTTGGGAAGTCCTCATTCCCTGTCATGCACCAACCTGTGACTAAAATCTGTTCAGAGTGGGCTTGATATCAGAATCAGATAGTTCTGGCATTTTGGATAAAGTCCAGTCAGGAATTCTGTTACAGAAATTGTCACTCATACATCTAGTTTATATGGATTGTTTTGAGATAGAGGAGAAGGAAATATGTTGGGATGGCATGGACTAAGACAGTCCTTGTCCAGTCTGTACTTTATATCCCAGAGTAAATGGCCTAAATAGAGGATGCTTATAACAGTACTATTCTGTCAGTTCTTTTAGCCTAAAGCAATTGAGTGGAGGATGCTCCATTCAGTTTATCAGCCTGGTTTGGAAAGACTTAGGTGAACCTGGTCTTGAGGAATGTTTTGAGCAGGGTAGTCATGTCAGAGGGGTAATTCCTGCTTGATGGGAAAGTCCTTCCCCCACATACAACTCCTCAGCAGAAAAAAACTCTAACAATGTATTCTCTCTCCAAGCTCTTCATCTGAGTTTGATTCTTTTCTATTCCACTTCATTCTTAGTATCTGGGGCAGAAAAACACAGTTCTGCCTGTACCACTGAAGAGCATTAAACAAGCTCTGAGTTGTGGTATAAAGCATTCCCAGCTATGTATCAAGTGGTTGCTTTATATTCTTGGACAGAGCTTTGTATTGTCATCTTCAGTCCTGTGTATAAAGGAATGAAAATGGGCCTGAGCTACAAAGCAGTTTCACCAACATTGGTGTTTCTTCATGGTCAGTAATGTCTAGCAAAGTAATTGCAGTTCTTCAAACAAAGGAGATAGGAAATGGAACTTCATTTTTCCCTCTAAGTAAGAGTTCCACCAAGCACTTAATCATAGTTTGGATTAATATAGGCTGCCTATAGAGCTGTATGCAATAAAATTAATTCAGACTTATTTTACAACTAAAGATTCTATTCCTATGGGTCATTTGTAAGTATTTTACTTAGCAGAGCCTAAAGAGTGAATTATTTGTGGATGATTATACATGGTGGCTTCATTTGCTAGTGGTTAAGTTGTTATGCTGAGGGGAAAGGTGGAGTTGAGGATTTGGCGTACATAAGATGTTACTGAAGATAATCTCTTGTCTTTTCACATTCCTTTTTCTCAGTTAGCAACATCAGTTGTAAATCTGAGTAGTCAGAAAGTCACATTCAGCAAGATGTTTAGACTCTGAGGTCTAGAGATAACTCAATGACCCTTCTTAGAGTGGTACTTACCCAAAGCCTGTTAGCAACTAAAGTCCTTGTCAAGACCAGGATTTTCATGCCAAGCACACATCACAAAAATGCCATAAAACCAGTGTTCATGCTGGAAGTCTCACCAGACAAATGGCTGAAGGAATCTGGAGAGTTAGCTGCTTTCTTAACTTTAGTTGTTCTCTCAAAGTGCAGATGAAGTTAGCTATGATTATTTTTCAGCTATTTGGTAACTAAGCTGTTACTGGAACATGATCTATCGATCTATCCATAGGTTCATTACTAAAATTATGAAGAAGCTTTAATAAATACCACTTGATTCTGCAAGGCAAAGGTTATGCTTTTGAACATCTCTTCCACCAGTACTTTTTCTGCACTGAAAGTGCATTTATGGAAACACAGTTTAGCAGAATATGTGAAATACAGATTTGACTAGGAAACAGATTGGATTGGGACCTCAGCTGGATACTTTGCATGGCATATTTATGGTTATGGAGGAGCTAAACAGACTGTCTAGTTAGGGACTGAGTGATTCCAAAATTTATTCCATTATCTATAGTTTAAAGTTCCCAGTCATGAGTGACTTATCGTCCTGTGTAAGGTCAATTTCCTCAGTATTGAGGATACCCATGGGAAAACTGTAATATAGTGGGGCTATTTGTAAAGTTGACAGTTATTTGTAACAGTAATCTCTCCTTATATAGTAATAACAAAGATACTGAAGATTCTGCTGAAGTAAATGCACTGAAAATTTAGTAACAACAAGGTCTAAAATCAAAGCTCAGAGACTCCCTGCATAAAGTCACTCATCTTATTTTTCCCAGAATTAAAGGATATACAAACTGTCCTGTTGGTGGGTTCACTGAATATTTCTCGCTACTTAATTTTAAATCATTCATGATATATGTAGTAGGAAAAAAAGTCCAAATCTTTTGGATGTGATTCATCACCTTTGGTTGCACTAACTTTTTCCTCTCTAAGATGTTTCATCGTTAGATTAGTTAGGAGATATTTCAAATTCACCATGGGTACCACTTTTCAATCACAGCGATGTCATCAGGCAGAAGAACTCAACATCATTAATTAATTGGACCTATTTCAGACATTAGTCTATTCTCACTTTTCCAAAGACTTCTATGGGAAGATCCTGTTTAAAAACCAGATACTATTATGTGTTCACTGAAGTCGATATATGAAATTATATTAAATGTTCTGTATGGTCTTGGGAAAACAATAAACATCAATCTTTAATGTCTATTGGAAATTCCAAACACAAACTCTCATTCAGATCTAAGTTTACTTGTATGGCCTGTGTTGCATTTATTTATTCTTTTTATTTATTTAAAGAAGTAAATCACACAAAATTCCCCAAAAGTTTGTTTCCAGAATTTCTCTTTTGAAAAAGGTGTTGGAAGGAAAATCAAGAATCAAAGTGAAAAGACAGAGGAATGGAAAAGCTTTCAACCTGCTAGCAGGATGACTTGGAAGTAAAACATATGTTGAATATAGGATTGTGGTTATGCTTTGAAGAGCTTATAAATAAAACAGAGCTTCAATTGTTCCTGAAAGTAGAACAGAATATTAGACGACTAGAATGCCACAGATACTAGAAATCTGTACTAGTAGGCAAAGATGTTTTTAGGAGCAATAAAAAAGACTGTACATCAAAATTTGCCAATAGATCTTATGGAAGAAAAAATATGATACATATTAACAGAATTATTACTATTTTTTGTGCTAAAAATTCAATGTAATATAACATAAATTAAAGAAACTGCATCTATATATATGTGTGTACATATATATGAAAGGATATATGTATGAATATACATCATGGCTAAAAAGTCTTGCATTGTAGACAACATTGCAAATGAGAGCATAAGCAAAATTTTGTAGTCACCAAAAATCATAAAACAAGTTGAGCATTCTGTGGGAACATATAAGCCATGGTGGGTTCTTCAAATGTGGTACTATCTGTTGCCAAGGGACCTGTTTGGTAGTTTCCCCAAACATATTCCTCAGTAACCATTTTTTTCTTGCTTAAAGGACTCAGCCATATTATTCTTTCTCTATTCCTATTCAAAGAAAATGATGCAAGAATGGCCTTTTTTCTTTTTCTTGACAGTGTTTTGCCCAGCAAGAATACTTCATGTTAAAAAGATAACCAACAAAATTTCAGTTTAATTGCACTTACATAATAATAGCTCCTTGGCAGCTGTTATGTTACCATCAATGTATAACATGGATGTAATTAGAATCATGGAACGGTTAGAGTTGGAAGAGATCTTGAAGATCATCTAGTTCCAAACCCCCCTGCTGTAAGCAAGGACACCTTCAACCAGACCAGGTTGCTCAAAGCCCCATCCAGCTTGGCCTCGAACATCTTCAGGGATGCAGCATCCACAACTTCTCTGGACAACCTGTGACAGTGTCTCACCACGTAAACCTCACCAAATAAAGAATATCCTCCTAATATCTAATCTAAATCTACCCTCTTTCAGTTTAAAACCATTGCTCCTCATCCTATCACTCCACTCCTTGATAAAGAATCCCTCCCCATGTCTCCTGTAGGCCCCCTTTCAGGTACTGAAGTGCTGCTATAAGATGTCCCTGGAGCCTCCTCTTCTCCAGGCTGAACAATCCCAACTCTTTCAGCCTGTCCTCATAGGTGAGGTCCTCCAGCCCTCTGATCATCTTCGTGGCCCTCCTCTGAACCCGTTTCAACAGGTTCATGTCCTTTCTGTGTTGAGGACTCCAAAGCTGGATGCAGTACTCCAGGTGGGGTCTCACCAGAGTGGAGTAGAGGGGCAGAACGACCTCCCTCAACCTGCTGGCCACGCTTCTTTTGATACAGCCAAAGATACAGTTGGCTTTCTGGGCTGCAAGCACGCGTTGCCAGCTCATGTTGAGCTTCTCATCAACCAACACCCCCAAGTACTTCTCCTCAGGGCTGCTCTCAATCCATTCTCCACCTAGCCTGTATTTGTGCTTGAAATTGCCCCTAAGATACAGGTTCATGGTACTATCAATCTAATAACTCCTTCAGAGCCTATATAACTGTATATGTTTCTCTTTGAACCTTCTTTGAAATCAAGTTGCTAATAATATGAAAAATGTATATTCAACGTTAATATGTAGTAGATGTTGTTCAGTGTTTTGTGACCTGTAAAGTTTGTGAAAACAAATCACAAAAGTAGCCTTATTACTTCTATTTATAAATATTTTAGTATAGGCCCTCCATTTAGTCTTGTTCAAACTCCAGTTTGAAGTCCTCATGTTTGATCTAGAGAAGGCATCATTGAGGAAACAAAGGAAAAAAAAAATTATTCTCTCTGTCCTCCATGTTCTAAAGTCCACAAGTTTATGTCTGTTCAGGAAAAGAAGCAAAAAAAATTTGTGTTTTTTTTTTCTATTTCCACAAATATTTGGGTTAACAACTTGCAGATTATGTATTGTTCCAGTGCAATCAGAGCTTGAAATGGAATTTAAGACTTCTATATGTAGTTGTGGGAAAATATAAATGAAACGGTTTTTACACTTGCACTTGGAGTCGAATGGAGACAAGACTACCCACACTCTAATTCTTACATTTTTTTTTTAGAAATAGGCATTTCTTATATTTTAAAATAGTAAGATCATGAGCAACAGTAATTGAAAATGGCCAAAATGAAAACTAAAAGCTTTTTTTTTTACAGAGCAACACTTCATTCCTTCTCTCTGAGACTTTTATCAGTTATTTGAAAAAAATCAATTATTTGAGACCTTTCAGTTCTGCACTCTCATACTTCTCTCTCCTCTCACTTTGAACTGTGATGCCATTGCCAGAAACATAGCTAAAGTTAACTAAAGCTTGATTTCACTCACCTGTCTCTCCTTAGTGCTGTCTTCAAAATGGATTTAGATGGATGAATCTAATCAGAAAAGGAAGGCAATGATTAATAAGAAATTGGCATAAATGCACTCATTGCTTAACTTACTGGGATGGAAATCACTATGTTCATCAAAGGGATAACCAAAATACAAAAGCACATTTTTAAACTATTTTCTCAATAGTTTTTAAAATCATACTTTTGTTCAGTAACTTCTTATCCAGCAATATTTCAGTTGGTAAACTGTGGGTCAGGCTATATTCTGTCTCTACTTTCATCTGACAAAATGCTCATAACTACAATGAAGTTACACTTGCCTTAGATGAAATTTAAGATGAAGTTCTTGCCTTGCTTAACACTGAGTATATCCAATCATTTAGTCTCCCTAGTCCTTGTATTTTTGGTAGCTCTTCCAGTAGCGGAGGATAAATGTTAATCGTAACTTTTGAATGTTGCATTAAGGGAATTTATCTGAAGCAGCACATCTATCACAGCTTCTAAATTCCTCTGCATAAATAAAGGCCCATTACTCAAATACAACTTACACAATGGGCAACATGATGGTTGGCCTAAGGCAGCCCTAACCACCATGAATCCTGAAACTTCATGCCAGATTTGCATTATTTCATCACTTAATGGTGATGATGAGGCCTGCAGTGTCATGCCATTTTCTTGAGCTATGACTAAAACCTGCTTTTATACAGTCTGTTAGTTATTCAGCTTTAGAAAGTTCTAGAAAACTAGGTTGATTCCCACAGACTTTGTGTTGCCTTTTGCATCCAAACTGATTACCAGGAATTTACTTAAAACAGAGAAGACTATTTTTAGATCTTTCTTTAAAAAATTCCTCATGCCATGTTTAGCTCCCCTGTTTCTTTTTTAACAAAAAAAAAAAAACACCCAACATTATCAATTGGCAGAGAGGACTGAGAAAGAACTCATATCTAATTTGACTTTGCCTCTTGTTGCAAAACAGCATCAGTCAGAGGAAGGCAACGAGTTGTAATGCAGGGCCCACGATCCTATGATCATTCCTTTTTGGAGCAGTTGTGAGCCTCTCTCAACATCATGCTGCAAGACCACATGAGCTGGTTCCCCGACACTTTTCTCCTTGTATTCTTAGTCAGCAATTATGTGAAGGTAAAGAAACAGAGTTTGTATAATGTACCTTGGTGCTGTAGTGATGTGACATGTGTGGACTCAAAGGACAGATGATCAATGACAATTTTAACGACTGTTTGTATGATAAGCCCAAAGACAGAACGTGAAGTGTTAGCACTGAAACTGGGGGGAGAACACTATGTTATAGCATGTCAGAAAGTCCAGCAATCTTTGGTTCAATCTCTAAATCTTGCCCTAAAGCAATCAATTACTTGTGCAAATATATGAGAGGATATTTCCTTAAGTGCATGGGACATGGAATACTTCCATTCATACAAGGGTGCTGAGGAAAACAGTACTATGAGTCTCTCTTTGCTGCCCTTTTGTACTGGACTGTCCCACTGAAACTGGAAAAAAAAAGAAAAAAAACAAGAGGTTTTTTCAGCTTCAAGACATTAATTGACCTACTGAGTCCAGTGAATCCGTTGCACAGCTCTTACTGGCTTCATCAGGACCAGACCTAATTTATTGTGTGAAGTTACATTCAAGATATGTACATGCTGAACTGAAAGACAAGAGAAATCTAAGATGCATGAGAAGGGATTTGTGACAGAAGAGATGAGGAGGAAGGGAGAAAGCTAACAGACCAAGTATCCAGTCTACTCATAAAGGCCAGTCTGTGCTTTAGAGATCTAAGTATTTATGTACTGGGAGGTAAAGGAAAGGTTGCTTAAACATAAACTATTCCAATTAGTCACTTCAATTTTTATGACGAAAAAGATGAAAAAGAAGGAACCCCAAATTCAAGACCAGAAAGCACACTTTCACTTATAGTTTGAACTTTGACGTGTTTTCCTAAGGCTCCACACCTCCTCACTCACCACAAAGTTGCGGTATGTACATGAGGGATAAGAGAGAAAACATGCCTCTAGTTGTATTTATCTAAACATGAAAGTACATTAAGGCATCATATTTGTAAAATATAATTATTTTGGAAGTTCATAGTGCTGTTGTTCTCATAAACACTTTTGTGGTAATGTGGACCTTTACAAATGCTGAAAAATGTTTAATACATTGGCCACAGGAAATTTATGTCTGCTATCACAATTGGTCTGTTGCAATTGCATTTGGTAGAAATAGGATGTGCTTCAGCAATTCTAAAAATTAGACAGGTAATACCATCTAATTATACACAAAGGGATTCTCTTCTTTCCCTTAATGTATTTTTCAGTATAAACTTCATTTAGGAATCTAATGCTATTACTTAACAAGAAATAATAGTTTCATTTTTCTTTGTATGTTTCTGATTCTCATAAGACACTTCCACTGTTCAGAAAATAAGCTTTTCTTGTCCTCATGGGACATAAAAGGAAGCAGATTCTGTCTGAGATTTTTATGATCCTGATGCTTTGTGCATATTTCCTGTGGCAGACAAGTTATGCTACAGTGACAAAGCAGGATGTCAGCATGACCTTGCTTTTTCATACAAGATATCAGTGAGAGCTACCATGAGACAGCCTTGATATGACTTGGAAATTATTGTAGTGAATTACTTCAAGCATTAGTTTGTACGTGCAGCCTTGTACTAAATAACAGGAGTGAATGTTTCTTCATATAAGCACTTGGCATTTGGATTTTGCAACAAATTATTCTTTAAATTGCAGATAAATGAAAGGTAATTTACCTTCTTCCATTTGTATTCTTAGGACTACAACTGCTCCAGTAGCACCCAGTGGGCTTTACTGAGCAAAACTGATGTTGACCTTGACAGAATCACAGGAGATAAATGTTAAGATGGAAAGTCTGAATCCTGATGTATTTAAGGAACATATGCCTGCTAACAAAAATATAGAGGAAAATACAGAAGAGAGATAAAAAAGAATAGCCTTCTGATTGTATTTAGTAGATATTTTTGGCTGCAGACTGAGACAATGGCACAATATGTGTTGTCCATAGGCCGTTGATAGCAAATGTATGTCATAAGGTTAGTCTGTCCCATGTGGGCATCCAAATAGACTTATGATAAAAGAAGAATGTGTGCCTATTTTATACCACTTTAGAGCAGAGACGGATTCCAATAATCTTTTGAATAGTAGTTTTGGAGTAATTGAGACATTTTTATGTCAAGAAGTGTATGTGACAACTCAGAAAAAAAGAGTAATTCAGATATCTTGAAGTATTGAACGGGCATCAGAACACATTGCAGATGTCCATAGTTCTCTGAATGGTGCATATCCCCAAGAATGATGAACTAAGGCAAGTGACAGTGTCAGAAGTTGATAGGCCCTGTGCTAAATCTCAGAAAATCATTCCAATGGCTCTATATTATTGCAAAATTATCTTGTGCAGAAACATAACCCTTTGGCCAGCAGGTTGAAGGCGGTGATTCTGCCCCTTTACTCCGCTCTGGTGAGACCCCACCTGGAGTACTGCGTCCAGCTTTGGAGTCCTCAACACAGAAAGGACATGGACACAAAGATGATCAGAGGGCTGGAGGACCTCACCTATGAGGACAGGCTGAAAGAGTTGGGATTGTTCAGCCTGGAGAAGAGGAGGCTCCAGGGACACCTTATAGCAGCATTTCAGTACCTGAAAGGGGGCCTACAGGAGACATGGGGAGGGACTCTTTATCAAGGAGTGGAGTGATAGGATGAGGAGCAATGGTTTTAAACTGAAAGAGGGTAGATTTAGATTAGATATTAGGAAGAAATTATTTACTGTGAGGGTGGTGAGACACTGTCGCAGGTTGTCCAGAGAAGTTGTAGACGTCCCTTCCCCGAAAGTGTTCAAGGCCAAGCTGGATGGGGCTTTGAGCAACCTGGTTTAGTAGGTGGTGTCACTGACCCCGGCAGGAGCGTTGGAACTAGATGATCATTAAGATCTCTTTCAACTCAAACCATTCTATGATTCCATGATTCTATGATCTGGTCCAACATCCCTGCTCATTCCTGCTGCCTAGAGCAGGCTGCCCAAAACCATGTCTAGATGGCTTTTAAACATCTCCAATGATGGAGACTCCACAACCTCTCATGCATTAAGATATGTGCCCTTATGCTCAGAGGGAACCTTCTCTGTTTCAGTTTGTGCCCATTCCTTCTTGTCCTGTCACTGGGTTCCACTGAAAAGAGCCTGACTCCATCTTCTTTGCACTCTCCCTTCAGATATTTATATACATTAATAAGATTCCCCTCTTGAGCTTTCTTTTCTCCAGGCTAAACATAGCTTTCTCAGCCTATGCTCATATGAGTGATGCTCTAATTCCTTAATCGTTTTCGTGGCCCTTCATGGTTGGACTCTTTTCAGTATGTCCATGTCTATCTTGTACTAGGCAGCACAGAACTGCACATGGTACTCCAGCTGTGGCCATACCTGTGCTGAATGGAGGGGAAGGATCTCCTCTCAGTCTGCTGTCAACACTCCTCCTAATGCATCCCAGGATGCCATTAGCCTTTGTTGCTGCAAGGACACATTGCTGGCTCACGGTCAACTTGGTGACCACCAGGACCCTAAGATCCTTTTCTGCAAAGCTGCTTTCCAGCTGGCTGACCCCCAGAATATATTGATGAATGAGATTGTGCCTCCTGAACTGCAGAACGTCGTACTACCCTTTATTGAACTTCCTAGATTCCTGTTGGTCCATTTTTCCAGCTTGTTGAGGTCCCTCTTGGTTGTAGTATGACCCTCTGGTGTATAAATTTTGTGTCATCAGCAAACTTGCTGAGGATACACTCTGGCCCATTATCCAGATCAGTAGTGAAGACAATAAAGACAGATAATATTGATAATAGTGATCAGACACAGTGTTGACCCCTGATGTACGTTTATGACGGGCCTCCAACTAGATTTCGTGCGGCTGGTCACCATGCTCTGGGCCTGTCCATTCAGCCAGTTTTTAATCCACTTCACTTTCTGCTCATCCAGCCCCATACCTCATTATCTTCTCTATGAGGGTCTTATGGGAGACAGTGCTGAAAGCCTTACTGATGTCTAGGTTGACTGCTGTCCTCTCATCTAGCAAGCCAGTCATTTCATTGTAGAAGTTTTATCAGGTTGTTCTCCTGATGAAATGATAGCTAATAAACAGTAAGGGAGAAAAGGTATATAATATAAAGTACAATGCTATTACAAGGAATACATTTAAACTAGACATTCAAAGTGTTTTTTGAGTTAACAGAAAATCTAGTGAAGCTGCCCATTACATCCAGTGGTATCAAGAGACTTACAGTGTGCTTGGAGAGGGCCTGTTTCAAAATCTGCTCAATAAAAATTAATGCTAAAATCCCAATATATTCAGTTTTTCAATAGTCAACACCACAGTGTCATGGGTCTCAGCAAGGCTGCAAAAAGAAAAAAATAATCCTATTTTTCTTTCACTTTTTTCTTTTTTCTTTTTTTGTTTTTCCCTTTTTTTTTTTTTATAGTATAGCTTGAAACTAATTGCAGGCAGGGAATAGAATTCCCAGCTGTATCTCAAAAAATAGTCCCCAGATACTGCATTTCCATGCTTATAATCTACAGATTAAATGTTCTTAGCCATAAAAACATGGCTACAGTTCATAGTGATTGGTGCCAACTACCTGAATATTCAGCAAGTGCGATAGAAAATAGGCATCCTTCTCCACACTCCTCCCCGTCGCCTCACTGTCCTTTATCCCCCACAACCTTCTGTTACCTCTGTTTCAGTAGCTCCTCTCAGTATAATTCTGCTTCCGATTCTTATTTGAGTTATCTTTGGCTTTATTTTCAAACAAACCTCCAGCATAAGGAGCAGAGGTGCAACAAAGGATAAATCTGCTGAGGAATATGTGACTCAAGGCCACTGAAGGATGCAACATATTTTCTTTTGGTTTCACTTGTTCCAGCCACTTTCAAGGTGGAACAAGTGCAGCATGGTTTATCTGAGGACTGTATACCTACAAATGAAAGAGTTTAATTATTATTTATTTTATACCTCATTATTAAAAATTATAAGTTTTTTTAGAAAATTGTTCTTCACAGGCTGTAGGGTGCCACCTATTGAATTGCAATCTAATAAAAATTCAAACATGTATATTTTATAAGAATACAGTTTTTACAGTGGCAGCCAAAAGCACCTGCTTTTTTAAGTTATGAGCAATGATCTTCTAATGCTAGCCCAGAACTGTCTACATAGCTCATCATTATTGTGTTGAAAAGCTGAGGGTAATAGCAGAGCCTTCATGTCAGTAAATAGAACCATGATTTCACAGACAAGTTCATCATAAATTATAACTGTTCTGTTTATATCACATTGATTTAGAGATACATAGAGAGACTGAGTTGAAAAAATACGGTAAAGAAAACCAATTTTATATTGCTAGCAGAGAACTGTGGAGGTCGATTCATCTGGCACTGCCTGCCTCTGCTCCTACGTGATTCTGTGCCAGAGTTTACAGAACTGCATAAAATGAACTCTGGATGTAAAAAAGATTTTAAAAAATAGTTGAAGATGTTAGTGGAGTCAATATTCTACTTCAAAAGGAATTTGTTTTTTGTGCTAAAAGTGAACATATGACAAATAATAAGCAAGGTATACGCATTTGGCTGGGGATCAACCTTGACATCCAAAGAATATCATTCACCAACTTTCTTAAAGAAATAAATCTTATGCCTGCTGATGTCTTAGTACTTTTTGTGTCCAACTGCCTTGTGTGATATGAGGATTATGTCAAGGTAGCAGAGGGTAAATTTGTCAAGGATTGCATGATCCAAAAGCCACAGTGAGATGGTTCCTTTTCACTTCATCTGGCCTTGGATCAGGCTTAGGATGGTTATTGCTCCACTCCATGGATACCAGCAGGGTTTCAGAATTGCATAACTTGTATGTACTACCAGCTCATTTTGTACTGAACTGAGAAACTAGCTAAAAAGAGGATATTTCTTCAGGCCAATTGCACACTTTGGATACTTCTGTTTTTTTCTGCAGACAATACTTGCTCGAGTTCTTACTATGCTGTGCTAACAGTGCAAGCTGGTAGGATTAACATTCACAAATTTTCTGAACATTTAATAAAGAGACAAACTGAAATGATGAGCATGAAGAACACAAGTACTTCTGTCTAACAGCAGCAAATTTCTAATTGCAAAGGAGAAGCTTCTTTTTGTAATTGAGAATTCACTGCTGTGTGAATCTGCCTTTTAAATGATAACCATAAATGCGAAATTACTGACAATAGCTCCTCGCAAATGTATATTTAGGCTTTGTAATTATCATTTATATTTTATTTCTGTAGTTTCAGTTCTTGGATAAGGCTTTTTGTAACAAAAACAAAAAACAATCATCATTCTGTTCAGTGGTTACAAGTAATTTTACAATATTTTATAAGCTGAGCCGTCAGTGCTTTATTGTCTCTCCTTAATTATGACATAGTCAACAGTACTGCACATGGTCTTTACTGCATAATTGTCTGATCTCTCCCAGGAAATACTGGGGATTTTTGGGCTGCAACCACAGGCCAACATTTCAAAACCTGTATGTCTGCTGTTAAGTCTTTAAATCCATATTAAGGCTCACAGATAAGTATGACCTAATTTTCATTCCTCTAGCTATTTTCAGTTGATTCATGGCCACTTACTGCCTTTGAAAAGCAGGCCAAATTTATGTAGAAGTATCAATATGGATTTAAAAATCTAATTTCAGATGATTAGCAGTGGCCTAAAAGATTGTTCCGTGGTTTCCAATTTTAACATGAGCATCATTATTACCATCTTTTGCAAGCAGGTCTACTTCTGTTAAAATCAGTGGGACCTGTGCCAGCATCCAGTTGGGCCACGATTTGGCATGTTATAAGGAAAACGTTTAATTGTAAAAAATAAGGAATTGGAAACTATGGTACAATTTGTGGTGTTCCAAGGATGCAGAGAGATAATTTTTGGTTTTTTATGTGTTCATAATAAGAGAGTAGATATTTTATTAAACTTTTGTGTGATCCATTCTTTGGCAGGAAGTCAGTGTTTATGAATGAGCCTTCGTTTGTAATCCTGTGTATTAATATTTTACAATTGAATCTGACAGCTACTGCAAATTCATAGATTGCCCTGCTAGAGGCTTCCAAGGTCATAGTCCTTCAAAGCACTCTTTGTCAAATTGCTCTGACACACCTCCTGCTAGCAAGCCTACTCGTAGGGTGTTAATATTCTATTACAGAGCCACATGACCTTGAAAATTGATTGCAGGCTGCAGTAGAAATGTTAAAAAGTTCAGGTAGATGAAGGTAACTGGTGATGATGATAGCAGGAATCTGATATGAGCTGCAGGTATTTTCTTCAGAAGAAGCAGACTTTGCACGCACATTTCTGAAATCATTCACAGGATGTTTAAAGATAATTAAAGTTTGTGGCACAATATGAGAACCATACATTTTTGTAATATGACTGTGAAAGCTCATGTTGAACCCACGAGATTTATAACATAAGTGTCTGTTAGCATTGGTATGCCTACAAAATTGTACCTAGAGAGAAAATGATTTCAACAAGAGCAAAGAGTGTGTTAAAAATGAAACCTTTGGTTTAACAGTAACTAACGTTGTCAGGAAAATGGTCCAGTACATCAGACTTGATTTTATTTTCACAACTACCAGTACAGATCAATACTTAAATATGTTTAAGTTAAAGCATCATGCAGATGTGAGTCAGATCAGAATCAGATCCTGGGTTTTTTAATAATCAAATACAAAGAAATTCTGAAATCATAGCTGGAATTCAATAAGCTGTTGCATATAAAAGCAATGACACATTTTGTACTTAAAATTTTGGTAAGCAGTAGTTTAATATGGGAATTCAAATGAACGTGGAAATACTCTGTCTGCAGTTAATACATCTTACACTGTACGTTGACAAACTAAATGTGGCCATGCAGTTTCGTGTTGTGCTAAGACTCTCAAAAGAGATGGCTTCCAGAGTTTGAAATGCCTGCTTGTTTTAACATGATGGAAAATGTATCAAGTGAGATCAAAGCAGTAAACTGCATTTTTATGCAACAAAACGCATGCTTAAAAAGTGAATCATCAGCTAAAACACATCCAATTGCTTGTGGGTATGTTTCATAGTAAACACATAATCAATACGACAACCCAAGTTAGACCCTATACTACCAATAACTTCAGAAGTCTCTTTGTTAGGCTATATAGCACATTATTTGACTTAGACTGCTTTTGATTACAACAATGCAAACAACACGAGTTTCAAATCTCATCAGCAGTTCTATAATTCTTTGGTAAAACAAAATTGCCCAAAAGTTGTGGTTTTTTGGCATTTCCCTCTTACTATTTTTAAAAATAAGATCAAATATAAGTACATTTCTTCAAATATAAACATTTTGACAATCCACCTCTCATTTTATTCATTTATGTTCGCAGAATAAATTTTTCTCTCTCAGTCTTGCACTCTCTCTTTTCTTTTTATTTTTTTCCCCCCAAGCTCAACACCTACAGTTTCTTAGACTTGAATGCATACCTGCTAAGTTCCTAGAGTAAGGAAAGTAACTTTGTATGAGAAAATGTCAGGAAAGGCAGAATCTGAAATTTATTAACCAAGATATGGCAAATGTAAATGTCAGCTTGCATAACTCTGGATACCTGGGGTTGTAATAGATTTTTCAACTGTCTGGGCGATGAAAAGTGAACTTTTGAAATAATACTATATATATATGTATAAATGAAATAGCACTGTATATATATGTAAATGAAATAGCACTACACCTGATATAAGAAAATGCTGTCTAGGTAGAGGGCATTTTTTGAAGCCAATTAGTGTATATTTACACTCCAAACTTTTCATATTGAAAGTAAAGTTATTGTATGTAAACCACAAAAATACATACTTTTCATGTTTTATCATTCATATTTTACTTATTTGCAAAAATATAGATGAAGAGACATGCATCAGCATGTGTTCCTATCAAATATATTCTCAAATATTACCTGTAAACTATTAAATACTGCAGAACAAGAACTTCAGAACAACTCAGACTCGGGAGAGCTTAATGAACATCAGTAGAGAGGAAAGAAACAGTCAAAGAGTAACTTCTCTCCCCAGGCAGCACAGAGACAAAAACAGATATTAAAATTTTATTATAAATTGAACTTTAAATTTTGTGGTTTAAAACATTCCTTCTGCTTTAGCACAAAAGAAAAAACATAATCAAACTGTACTTAAGGCACAGTATAACATATATCAGTACTGTATTTGTGGGTCTGTATTTATGGTTTGGAGTGTTATTTCCACTTATAGAGAAAAGAGGCTAATTCAGAGCAGAACAACCTTTTTGTGTGGTCACTTCAGTGGGTGTCAGCACAGGTTTTGGTTATGGAAACATTAGTCTTTCCTCCCATGGAATGTAAAATCGGGCTATGGTAGAGAAGCATAACTCAGATGACTACTCAGAAGTGAGTTTCAGCTCGATGGAATTACTGTAGTCCAGTGTCAAAAGAAAAGAAAAAAAACAACTGAAAAACAATAGCAAGAATAAACGTGGTCACTATTTTTTTCTGTCTCACCTCATATATTACATTTGATATGCAATAGAACTGGGAACCATTCACATTCGCTGTCAGCCTCCTCCTTCGTCTCTCATGTGCAAGCACATGCACTTCGTTTACTATGTTGCAAATGCATGGTAGAATTTTCCATAGAAAAGATTTTTATTTCACAGTTATATTTACTTGTTGAAAGTACAATGATGATGAAAAGAATGTTCAAATTATGAGATGTATGTTATAAGTGAAAAATATATCGGGTTATGTGCTGCTTTCCTAATTATTGTCCTTTGATTACTGCTATGAATTTCATCATTCCCATAATGGCAGTGATCATCTTATTATAGTTATTCACCTTTCAGTGCCTGGCCTTTTTACTCAATTTTTACTGCTGCTGCCACAATTCCATTTCAACAAAGAGAGAAATAGTGAAACTAGGAGTGTAGTCCTCACTGAAAGATAAAATGGTTTTTACAAACAGCTTTTCTCTGGGCAAAGCTATACACTGCAGTTGTAGCAATACAAAGGAAACCATTACACAGCTTAAAGAGCTACCTGCTTGTATACACTATGAAGTATGCGTAGATGTACATAGAAAACAACATCGAAAGGAACCTTAGCGTAGGTGTGGTGGTTGTTTTCAAAAGTTCAGTCCAGTTCAGTTTCAGAATAAATGTAGTTTTCAACAGCAATTCGCTGCGCGGTGGAGGAGCTTTTCTGTTTGGTAATAAATACATCTTTATTCTCAGCACTAGATCATGGAAAACAGCTCTAGTTCCTCAAACAGGTGTATTTTAATGCAACTGAAATCACATGTGCTTCCAAATAATCAATAGTGCATTCAGAAATAATTTACTTGTTACAAGGCAAATCCTATATCAGATCATTTAAAATAAATTTAAAAGAAAGTTTATATCTATGATCTACATTTAGATGTCTCTTTAAAAGAAGATGGGTGATGGCAAGTATAAACAAACATGTACTTTATCACAAATAGTACCTATAATAAAAATTTCATTTTCAAGAGGCATTCACTAAACAATTCTCACAAGTGGATGACTATTCCCATTTCACATCTCCATAAACCAAGGCAATAACTGTAAGAAATAAGAATCTATAAAGAAAATAATTCTCCGAGTGCTCACAGTAAAGATAAAATTCTGTAGTTATAAAGTACTGTAGAAATGAACATATGATAATAACAGTTCAATCATTACTCTTCACTTTTTCTAAACTTTCTGGTTAATAGCAATGAAAGTACTATCTACGCATTTTCATTTCAAATGGACAAGCCTAACACAGTATTGTATGCTGGTAGACTTAATAATTATTTTATTTTTAAAATAAAGTCATAGCTTTTACCCAAGTCTGAATGCTATGCCACATTTGCACTTTTCATTTCACACCTCGTGTTATGTTTTGCAAGACCTAAAAGGAAAAAAACGGGGGGCGAACTGTTAGCCTGCAGCCACCCCTGTGTTGCAGAGTCCAGTTAGAGGCTTGTAACTAGAGGTGTTCCCCAGGGGTCAGTACCGGGTCCGGCCTTGTTCAATATATTCATCAATGACCTGGATGTGGGGACAGGGTGTACCCTCAGCAAGTTTGCTGATGATACAAAACTGGGAGGGGTGGCTGACATAGCAGAAGGCTGCACTGCCATTCAGAGAGACCTGTACAGGCTAGAGAGTTGGGCAGAGAAGAACCTGATGAAGTTCAAGAAGGGCAAGTGTAGGGTGCTGCACCTAGGGAAGAATAACCCCATGCGGTACAGGTTAGGGGCTGACCTGCTGGAGAGCAGCTCTGTGGAGAGAGACCTTGGAGTCCTGATGGACAACAAGTTGACCATGAGGCAGCAATGTGCCCTTGTGTCCAAGAAGGCCAATGGTCTCCTGGGGTGCATTAAAAAGAGCGTGGACAGCAGGTCGAGGGAGGTCATCCTCACTCTCTACTCTGCCCTGGTGAGGCTGCATCTGGAGTACTGTGTCCGGTTCTGGACTTCCCAGTTCAAGAAGGACAGGTAACTACTGGACAGAGTCCAGTGGATGGTGATGAAGATGATCAAGGGAATGGAGCATCTCTCCTATGAGGAAAGGCTGAGGGACCTGGGTCAGTTTAGCCTGGAGAAGAGAAGACTGAGAGGAGATCTTATTAATGCTTATAAATATCTAAAGGGCAGGTGACAAGAGAATGGGGTCAGGCTCTTCTCAGTGCTGCCTGGTGACAGTACAAGGGGCCATGGACACAAACCAGGACACAGGAAGTTCTGTCTCAACATGAGGAGGAACTTCTTTACTTTGTGGGTAGCACTTAAAAATACCTGGTGAGTAGATCAGTCTTACCGAAAATAGAATTAATCTCCAGTCCTTTTCAAAGAGATCATTAAACTGAGAAGGATGCTGATCCTCAATTTCTGATTTAAAAACTTGCTTTAGATATGAGGTAATTATTTCAAAGGAGGATGATAGCACCAGCGCCATATTGCTAAAAGAGGCTGTCATTCCATTTGGTGCCTGTCAAGGTACTGATGTGCCGAGGAACAGCTCAGCCCCCACAGTGGAGTTAAACAAAAGTACACCTCATTCCTTCACCTTGAGTAGGCTAAGGTGCGGGTTGCCAAGCTTTTAAGATAGCAAGTTTAAATATAGGCAACTCAATTCCACCTACATTCTATTTTGGGTGCTGAGGTCCTCTATAGGATCGAGCTCTAAGTTTCTGGTGGAACTGAGATTACATTTGCTGCAAACCTTTTAATCTTAATTAGGGTCCTTGCCTGCGGAAAGAGAGTATCTGCCTATATTCAATTTAAAGCTCAAAAAAAGCTTATGAATAACTAGTTTCCAAAAAGAAAAAAATAAGAACAAACTGAAACTTTTAGTCAGAAGGAAAAACTGGAGGGTGATTTAAGATATTAAAGAGAGTGAGGGCAACAAGCCAAAAATGAGGCTGTCAGACTGTATTTGTGACTCGCCTTGTCTTTCCTGTGAAATTGTTGTCTTCAAATGCACTTTTTTTTTGAGGATTCTGACAACCAAATTACATATGAAAGTACTTCCTTCCCAAGACCTATTTGCTGAACTATTATCGTCAACACAGCCATCTCATGTTCATCAGATTATTGTCTACTTATTGAAATTCAGTAAGCAGTTAATGAACAAGGAGTTTGCAGAAAACTGTTTAAAATGATTTGAAATAGCTGTTAACACTGGTTATATAAACAAGCTATTTTTATGCATCTTCTCTAGCACTATTTTGTTTAATCGTAATTAGAAAGCTCTAAGGCAGAGAGATAACATTACTTTTATTTTGTTGAATTTTTGGAGAGAAATGGTACGGAGGGTCATAGCAGAGGAAATATATTTCCAATATATTTTTAAACTTTGGTATAATTATTGTTAAAGTCTGAGTTAAAAAAAATGAAAGGTGATCACAAAATACTTGACTTTACAAAACTTTTTTTTGAACAAAATAATATTTTCATTCCTAGGATAATCTCTCTCATTCTTTTTTTGTTCAGGATCATAGCCAACAACAAAATGTTAAAATTTACATTTAAATTTAATTTTAAATTAGATTTCTAAATGTTTTTTGTTCTCTAGGTTCCAATTAGATAATTTCATTTAAACAGCCCTGTTACTTTTTGTAACACACATGTAATATACAACCTTAGTGTCCTGCCCTTTGGCAATTTCACAAAATGTAAAATGAATAAGAGTAAATTAAACTCTAAGAGGAGAAGAAAGAAAAAGAATTTCAGTAAGTTCAGAAGCACACTTACAGGACACAGCAGTAGAATCAAGGTATGCGATAAGGATGGTTTCAAATACTGAAATCATGCAGCCATTCAGTGCACCAATGAAAAACTAAGCCAAATGTAATCCTCTAATAGTCTGGGATTGGGCAGTATTTCTGGTTACTGACTCACAAAATTGTCTCTGCACTTTTTTTTTTGCAAAGGAGAAAATGAAAGGTTCCAAATTTTGGCAGTTTTAGCCTTAATCTACTGTTTAACCAGTTTAACTGCTGAGACTTCTGTAATGTATTTTAATGTATTAAGTATATATAATCGTGATATGTTAAAGAAGCCTTGAGGAGTAGAACCAGAGACCTGGACACAGAAAGAAGAAAATTGAGAAAACATATGCTCCTGAGTAAGGAATGAGGTAACATAAGTGTCACTTAATACATTTTTATATCTCTAAAACAAAAATGGGAAATACAGTTTCCTGCCTTGTACTGTGTGCATACCCACTGAGTGTGAATGGACAAATGGTTTACACACCACTGAGAACCCCTGACATAATGCAGAAGACCACTAACTAAAAATCTCCAGTTCATTCCAAAGAATATTCCAGAACATCTGTAAAGAACCAGCATGAAATTTTCCAGAAAGATCATAAATGTTTGAATTTGTGAAATTATTTCATACTCCAGCAATTTATACTTCAGTGCTGAAGCAAACACAATGACCCTGGAAGAGAGTTTCTGAAGACAGTGACTCTTTTGGATTGAAACTAAAACCAAAACCAAACCAAACCAAAACAAAAAAATACCAGACATAATTGTCTTTCTGTGTTACCACCTTCACCACTATTCACAAATGATTTGGTTTAATCAGCATCCATGTTACACTATGAATGAGAAGGCTTCTTTGCTTCATTTCATGGCCTGCATTCTAAAAGACAATATAGGTTTAGTCTCAGGAGATCCAAAACAGATTTCAAGGTGTTGTCTGAATCAGTAATTGTTCTGAGCAGGTCTTGCTCAGCTGAGAGCTCAACATCTTTCCTGGAAACCTCAGGGTGAGGTTTCTAGGGAGTCCTGTGGTCTAAGAATTTTTGGCTAAGCATTTTTATTCCATTTGGTTGCATTGCCTGATCAGTTAGTAAACTATTGTGTACCTGTGGTTTGAACTTGTTCCATATCCTCTTGTGATTTGCCATCATAGCAGACAAGGCAGTTATAGTGAACAAAATGGGCAAAAAAAGCAAACCATTTTGAGTGCACAAAATGCTATTTTGGTTCATTTTTCTACTTTTTCACTATTTTTTTTATTGTTGTATCTCAGGGAGTAGACACTCACTTGCTGATTCAAAGAAAGCTCTTTGCCACACTATATACATAATTTCTATCCCTAAGGATAGCCAGAGAACTGGAAATTATTCATCCCTAGTCTCCAATATCTACTCTAACAGCAGTGTTTATGACTCCTCGGGTTCTCATTCTTGCTAAGGTATTTTTTATGCATAGTTCTCTCTAGCATAATATTTTAGCACAGAAAGACTTCTGATATTGTGGGATTCTAACATTACTCCTATAAACTGCAGAAGTGCTGTTATTCCACACTGTAGCACAGGGAATTGAAACACAAAGAAGCTGATTCACCCCAGATCACAAGGCTACATTAGCACCACATCAGGTAGCTGTGGTTGAGGCTAAACTGTTAAACTCAAGGCTTCAAAGACATGTGGTTTGAGCTACTTAGGTACTCAGCTTGAGGGAAGATCTCAGTCATGAATGAAAATCCTTAGGCCTGCATTTCTTTCCCTGGAATAAAGGGGAACTTCACAAAGTCCAAACTGTAGTCAAAATAAGAACTGCCTTGCTCGTTAATCAGAGAATTTTTGTTGACTATCAGCCTGAGAAGTCATGGCAATATGGATCCAGAGCTTGTGGTACAGCCAGTACCTAAACCTTAACAATCAGCTTGTGCCATAAGCACCAAATACTTTCTGAAGCAAATCTTATCAGACTAGGAAAAACCATTGATTCCTAGTAAGGGATTCAAGCCAAGCATTACGTATGCTCTCTCTGAATTTGAACTTCACTCCTCAGTATGGAAAAAATTTCTGACTATATTGGTTCATTGGGAGTTTTACTTTTGAGTTAAATGGAGAATAATTCTTTCACTTCTCCCTAAAGCTGATCCTATGTCCCTCCAATAACTGTTGCTTCATTTCCTTGCCTATGATAGGAGTAAGAGCTTGTATACACACAAGGCTTAACAAAGACGGGGGATTGCCTTATCCCATATTTTCCAGTGATTTCTATTCTTGCATTAACAAAGTCTTTCTTGAAGAATGAAAAAGCATTAGTGGGGATATTTAGTAATACCTTAGAAAAGAATTAATAGAAAAATGTAATTGACATGCAGCAATAATGACTATTTTTAATGGTGATAGGTCAACACTTTAGTTAAAATTCCTTTCATGTAATTTTAAATGTAACTTTTTCTATAAGCTGATAAGACAGCTACTGTGTATGGATGTACTTTGATTGTAATAATGTATGTCTCTCCTTTTTGTAAAAAAAAGCTTTGATGCTGTAAAACTTTCAGACATAGCAGTTTTATTTTGATATTTGGAGAATCTGTACTTTTTCATGGGACTATTAAAACTATTAACAATTGGAATTTATGTGGAAAAATGCATTCCTACTTAAATATTTTGTAAAGAAAAATAATTGGTTTTTTGCAGAATTGTTGACTGCAATTAAAAGTACTATTCATGAACCAAAATCTCACTCTGGAGGGTTTTGTAGATGGACAGATCAAAATAATGTTCCCTACTCCAATGTCATTCATTGAACTGTGTATTTTAGTGACTCAGAATTCTAAAGGATCTTTTATCTTTTCTAAGAGTTTTAACTTGTCACTCAAAAACCAATTCTATGGAAAACTAAATGGAACATTCAACATCTGTTCCTAGCTTGGTATTACATTTCTGGGAGGACTGATAATTATCAGCAGGACATAATAAAAATGATGAACATTATTTCAATGTTCTGGCTTTAAATGGATGGAATATTTTCAATGTAGAGTATGAAGTTATATAAAATAATGTATCTTAATTTAAGTTTCAGTTAATTCCAAAGAATCTTTTAAGAATATAACATTTATAACATTTTGTAATATATATAACTTCATAATATTGACCTATGCTGCATCATATGACAGAAGTTCAATTGAGAGAGAGTAGCTTAGTGGATGAGAGGGGAGCATTCTGTTTGATTGGTTTGTTTGTTTTTGTTTGTTTTGTTTTGTTTTATTTTTGAAGTGTTATAAGGTAGAGACATTCTGGGATTCAGTCCAAAAGATAAAGAGAAGCCTTGAAACTAGGTGACAGAAATGAAACCCAAATTGACTCAAGAAATTAAAAATACCTTGGTTATATTATTCCATCTGTGTTGATTTCACTGTGAAGTCTGCATGTATTTTTTTAAAGGCACATGCTAGTCAAATAATCAAGTTAGGCTGTTCTATCAAAAGAAAGCTACTATGTACTCCTGCTCATATTCCCTTCAAATATGATACACACATACTTCACTGGAGTCATGCTTCTGATTATGCCCTGAAATCACTTCTAAATTAATGTTTATTGGATAAAGATTGTGGGGGTTTTTTTGTTGTTACTCTTTCTTTTTTCTTTTTTCCAGCTGAGGTTTACAAGTGTTTGGAGGTGTGTCATTGCTTTGGGAAATGGGCTTGTTGAAAACATACTATCCCTTTTTGATAAAGGATTTGGATCATTCTCAAACAGTTTTTTTGCACATTTAGCTGGCATTTGCTACATTCTCAACCAGGGACAAAATTATTGTTGATGTGATTACTGAAATAGAATATGCATAAGAATCAATCTTTAGATGCATTGAGTTCCTCCAAAATGTAATTTTTTGAAAGGCAAGAGTAAACAACAGGTTTACAAAGATTAAAAGTCTACTAAACTCCACCAATTTAACCTGGAACTCTGAATAAGTAAGATTTTCTTGAAGTAAGAATTAGAAAAACAGCCAAATGCAGCATGCTTTTCACATCAGCTAAGCATTGCAATTACAATGCAGTTTTACGTTTTGGTAATGTTTAATAAGTATACAAGTAAAAAAGAATTTATAGGGCATAATAAGGCCAAAGTTAAAAAACCTAAAAATGCTACTGGTTAAAAAAAAAAAAAGTAACAACAAAACAATGTCATGTAATTTTAAAGTTAAGAGCGACTTCTCAGAAACAAACCAAATAGAACATTTGTTTTAAGTGGAACAAGTCAGATGTCTCAACTCTAAAATAGACTTTGTCACTCAACAAGAAAGACATTTTTCAAACCAATTGATCTCCCTTGGACACCAGAACTATGAAATATTTGATAAAAGGTCTGGTAAAGTAAATTCTTACATATTATTAGGATATCCAGAATAGGACACTGTGAATGCAAAACTGGTAAGCATTTAAAGGTATGGGAAGATAGAGATTTTCCAAATATCTCAGATTTTCAGATTTCTGAAAATCCTCTACAATTGTCTTCTCAATGTCTATACTTCAGTCAGAATCTTATTCACAGTTCTAAAAAAGTGTCTATATTGGATAGTTTACGATTATTTTTTTCTCATAAACATGGGTTTAGAAGCAGCAGATCTTGCATAAAATGGTCTACCACAGAAAGAAAAGTGTTGGTTAAACTCAGGAAATAGATACCTTTTGAAAATAAACAGAAAAGATAGTTGAAGGGGAAAACACCTTCCGGTTTAATGGGAAAATGCACTTAAATTTTATATTGATACTGGTTTATATTACAGAAGTATTACACCAGCAATTTTACCAGCTGGAAGGAATCTTGGAATAAATTATTAATTTTTTTTTATGTGGTTGAAAATCCAAGACATTTATAGAACTTTATTTAAAGTTAGAGATTACACTGAACTGAGTTCTCCACACCAGCCCTCTGGGGAGTTGATCCAAAGTCCAGAAGTCAATATTCTATCTAAATCATGCTGGCATCTAGTGCAGTTCATATTCCACTATAGTCATCTGTACTTGGTGGCAGCCAGAATGCTGATCCCACATATCTTGAATTAAGAAGAAATGGCTGTGCTAAGTATCATAACATTTAAGAAAACATTATAAAAAAATCTGACAAAACATAAAGACAGAGAGAAAAAAAAAAGAAAAAGACATGAAATGAATAATAACTAAAAATTTGGTCACCTCTAAGGAAAAAGAATAACCTGTAACAGTAGTCTAGAAATTATATTGTTCTTTAGACAACCATAGAGGAAGAAATATACAAGGAGGTAATGTGTGCTTGTTTGTCTTTTAAACGTAGACTATGTAATCTAAATTCTTATGGTGACAACTTTTGTGAACAACTCTTTTCAGAAACTTTTTGTGCAGGAAATATTAATTTGGTACTTTTATGATTTACAATATATGTCTGAATATTAACAAATTTATTAAGTCTGCAAAGATGAAAGCCTATGGGGTTCTTCATACTAACAGAAGCAACTTGGAAACTCTAACGATATTTGAAGGTAAAGCAATATTGTTTTTTACTCTTTAGGCTGAGACTTTATACTGAAATGTCAAATATGTGAGAAAATTTGAGACTGTTTTTTTATACAATAAGAACTTGTTGAAAAATCTTATTCTTTTGAGTAAATATCAGCTACATAGCAAGAAAAATGGAACATGATAAAGGGATTACACTCATTTATGTACACAGATGTTCATGACTGTACATTTGTATCTGTATCTGTGGAAATAGATATAAAAAGTTTGGAAGAAAAAAGATAATGGTTCTGCAAATAATTGTCTTTACCAATAATGTTCTATTTTCTCCCAGCCACTATTGTTGACATTTGTGATTCAATAAAAATGGTCTTTCTCTTTCCACTTAAGGCTTATTCTTTATTCTTCAGCAAAATAATAACACTATGTTTATGACACAAAAGTCTACCACTTGGAAATAAGTGAACTGTCAAAATGCCAACGTGATGATTTCATTGAAGGATTGTGGAGAAGGATTATGCGGGTGTGTGAGGAAGAACAAAACCCTGATAATTAACAGAGCAGGTAGAGAAAGTATTAAAACTTGTGATAAGCTAATGGCTCTACATTTCAAGGAACTTAAAATGTAAAGTACTCCTTTAGGTAGGTCTGCTTTGACAAACAATAAATGTTGCAATACTGATGCTCCACTCATCAAGGCACTTGGAGTTCATCCAGAAGCAGAATCACTGCACTGGTCTGTTGTAACTTCTGCTTTTACTTTTGTTCATTGACACTTGACACTCACTGCTCTGAGTCTTTAATCTACATTGCCAGAAGAAATGCTTTCCAGCTGCGCTGTGACTGAATATGCTTTGGAGGACTGGAAAGTTGCTTATGGAGTTATGTATAGTCTATCTTTCCAATTTCTAATTAGCTAAAGCAAATGTCAATTTTTTGAGGGATCAAGATGTCTTAATAGGCTTGTGGAAGAGTGGTTGGAAAGCTGCCCAGCAGAAATGGACCTGGGGGTGTTGGTCAACAGCCGGCTGAATATGACCTGGCAGTGTGCTGACCTGGACAAGAAGGTGAATAGTAGCCTACCTTGTTTCAGAAACAGTATGTCCAGCAGGACTAGGGAACTGAACCCTGTGCTCAGCACTGGTGAGGCACCACCTCGAATTCTGTGTTCAGTTTTGGGTCCCTCACTACAAGAAAGACGTTAAGGCACTGGAGTGCATCCAAAGAAGGGCAAAGAAGCTGGTAAAGGTTCTAGAGAACAAGACTTATGAGGAGCAACTGAGGGAACTGGGGTTGTTTAGCTGGGAGAAAAGGAGGCCGAGGGAAGACATTATCGCTTTCTACAACTTCCTGAAAGGAGGTTGTAGTGAGATGGGGGCTGGTCTCTTCTCCCAAGGAACAAGCGATAGGATGAGAGGAAACAGCCTAGAGTTGCGCCAGGGTAAGTTTAGATTGGATATTAGGAAAAATTTCTTCACTGAAAGGGTTGTCAAACATCAGAACAGGCTGCCCAGGGAAGTGGTTGAGTCACCATCCCTGGAGGTATTTAAAAGACGTATAGAGGTGGTGCTGAGGGACATGGTTTAGTAGTGGACTTGTCAGTGTCAGGTTAATGGTTGGGATCAATGATCTTAAAGGTCTTTTTCAACCTAAATGACACTGTGATTCTGTCTTTCTATAATAAATATATAATATGTGATACATGAGATGATATATCTTGTATGTAACATGTAAGGTGTAATATATAACATACTATAGAATATATTAAAACATTCCTTTTTATTCCTCTTCATGAGTCATCTTCCAATTCCATGAACCTTTCTCCTCCTATTTGCACCCATCCTATCCACATGGTATTAACACAACCTGTAGGAACTATAGAAGCACTAAAGATGGTACAATGAGAGTGCATAGCTTGATTCCTTTACCAGTCTGAATATAAGAATGAACCTGCTAAACATCACAGAGGGAGCTCTTTTCCTGGTGATAACAGTAAAGTATTTTCTTCTCATCTGCTCACTTCATTACTTATAATTTTCCAAATCATTTACTTTTCATTCTCCTTACAGTTCTGCTAAAATTAATGCCCAATTTTGCAAAGATTAATGTATAAATTTCATTTCATACATAAGAGAAATAATTACATGTTCAGAAATTTTTGCAGTTTCTGGACCCACTTGTTGAACCAGGCAATAAGAAATAAAAGTCAAAACCATATGAACAGAAGAAGGACAATTAAGAGGATGCTGAAAACAGTTGACATGAAGTAAACAGGGGCCCTGACATTTGGGGTTTTTCTGTTTTCTTTGTATGAAAATCACACCATCTTATGCCATTTAAATTAATAAGCGTATTTCAGTGAGCTTAAGGCTGGAAAAAGTAGCTCAAGTTCAGGTTCTACAAGTCATTTCTGAACTGAAGCTTTTACTCTGATGATTCCTTTAAAGGTTCTCTCCCAAGTGTTTAACAGGAAGATAGGGAGAATTGGGCTATCATGAAGAATCAGGGGAATGCAAAAAGCTGTGCTTTTTTTGTGGGTTTTGGATTTGGTTGGTTTTTTTGCTTTGTTTTTCTTAGTTATTATCAAGTACAGGTGTTGCCTAGAATTGGCTTCTGTTTCTGTGAGTTAGACACAGCCTCTCCAGTTACAGGACAGTTTCTGTGATTGCACAGCCTGTTAAGATGCCTGTTAAGGTGAGTGAAATCCCATGAGCTGTGTAGCTCTACAGGCAGGTTTGACCCAGAAATCACCTCCTTTACAAGGGTCTTATAAAATCTAAGGAATATTCTTTAAAGACTTGGAGACACTGAGATTAAAGATGATACATAAATACAGAGGATTATTATACTAATTAGTTTTGTAAACCAGCAAAATACCTTACTTGAAAGGTCTGAGAGAGATTTTTAATTTTATCTATAGATGAAAATTAAAGGCTGTTTGCATTCAGGGAAAAACAGTTTAAAACAAAGATGTGTGACTATGCAGCTATTAGTTGTGATCTTTGCTTTTGTTAAATGCTGACTAGAATGCAATGAGGAGGTTTTATCAAAAGCAGTTGCTCAGTGGTTACGAGTCACACAATTAAAGCAATTGTCTGAAATTTTTATGCATTAGTAAAGTCCTAAAAATCATAAAACAGCAGGCATCAGAGAGACATACAGCTTAGTCTTCTCTTACTGCTCCTTCAGAAAAATAATGTTCATTGTTAGGATAAGCTGACTTGTGCTTTTAAGATTTTCATTACTGATGACTCTACAGTTCAGGGTCAAAAGACACATGAATTAAAAAAAAAAAAATCAACTGAAAACTCAGGTACATTTTATACAAAAGATAGTGATTCTGCTACTACTCCACTACTTTGCAGTCTTCCACACTGTGAAAAGGGAGCTTGAAATGTGCACATGGTTTTGGCAGTAATTACTAGCCATTTTAACTCTGTTTGAATTATTATATATGGTGCTCAGTGACCATTACATATCCATGAAGAAATATCTGCCCTATAACTCCAAGCAACAACTGACAGACAAAGCCAAGGATTCAACAATACAGCAGTTCAGATATTCATCTGAAAGTATAAATACTTCTTATGGATTACGCTAAGAAAATCACCTGTGTGATATGGTGAGGAAGAAATCACTCTCATCTAACACAGAAAAGCTGTTTTTATTGTGACACTATCCTTTTCTCTCACCTTTGTTATATTGATATCTTCAGCATGAGGCAGACAAAGCTGTAAGGGTAGCATTTATAAGGCCAGGATCAAGTCTCACTGAGGTGCTATGAATTTTAAGTGATGTGTGGTTTCCATAGTGGGCTTTGTACACGTGGGGATAATAACATCAGAGGATTTCCTACTTTTCTTTCCTATTTGTTTGCATGCCAGATTTACTTCTGTGTTAGACCACAGAGTACAACTGGAAAAATAGAAAGTCACTTAACCTAAGGAGATGTCCTTGCTATGTGTCTGAAAACCTGAAAAATACCTTCTAAAAGAGGTATAGAGAGTTCCAACTTTCTCTGAATACAGGAGTCTTATTTTACAGTACATTAAACTTCTTATTTAGCACTTGTATTTGCAATGACCGTGGTAGATGATAAGAGAGTTTGTTCATATACAACTAGGATCTGAAGCAATAGGAGAATTGAAAAATACTAGAAGTGTTTTGTGTCACTGAACAGATATGAACATGAATATGGGGATCAGAGATTAAAAGGTTGAATTTTAGTGGTTTTTCTAACAAGGCATTCTCTTTAAAAATGAGCTGACAAACAATAAAATAGTCTGTTCCTGTTTTGGCAGTCTTGCTTCTTTAAGTTATATAAAAGTGGCTTCATAAAGGGCTAAATTTTATCTCTCTGACACGTACCTTGGACAGAGTTAAAATAGGATTCCTTCATTATAACATTCTTCTTTATTTTTTTCATATCTCTCACCAAGCTAAATTTGCTTTCAAAATGGATTTTAAAATGAGTGGTAAGATCCCATTTGTTGCCTCAAATACTGGCCTTCTGCACTTCCTTATCTTCTCTGTAGCAGTTGTACAGATAACTTTACAAAGCACCAGAATTTGGCACACACCCTTTCTTGTTCTTCAGATTGATTTAAATCAATTTCAAGATTACAGTCAGTTGCACAGAGGTCTACATTCACAAGATATTGATATCCATATATTCTTTCACTGGCTGTTTTCCGTGTAAGAAAACTACATGTGCAGGGACATAGTTATAAGAGATTTAGAGTAATGTTAAGGGCTTATTTTAGATATTGTTCCTGTAGTTATCATGAAAAAATATGCTCCCAGATTAAATAGACAAACATACTTCCAAACATAAAAATAAATAATTACCTAAACTCTTGGGAAAGGTCAGTCCTTCCTGAAAACTAGTACATGGAATACGATGCTACAGGTTAGTTAACATAAACTTATTAAGATAAAAATTGTTCCTTGGAACAGTCAATGAATTTCTGTCATAAAATGTCTGGCAAAAGAATCTCATGAGGAAACTGGACACTAGTTATGAGTTTAGTTTAAAGGGTGTCTGAGGTGAAATTTGTATGGAACTGGGGTGAAATTTGTATGTATCTACAAGTCTGGAGCCAATTTAGTACCTAAGTTTCTGGAGCAAGTATGACCCCAGCTGAGCATAGAGCTGTCCACAGTTAAGGGAAACCTGAACTTGCTCAGGAAAATGGAGACTGATCGCAGCAAAACTCTCTTGCAGATTGTTTCTGAAGAGTGCTGGCTAGAGCAATAGCAAACCTGCTGGTAGGAATGTCAGAATGATCTCACTTTAGATTAAGAATGTATCTTAATCTCTGGTTTGGGTACATAAAACTGTGGTTTCATAGCATTTCTGAAAATATAAAAAAATTAGCTTCTGCTCTAGCAGCCTTCATACCCATAAATGAATGGTGAGGATGTGGCTCCTGCCTATTCTGTTTCTGAGGAGTCAATTTGATCATTAGTGTTCATATTCCTACTCATTGCTGTAAATTGTTTTGCTATATTAATGAAATATAGGACTCTGATAGGTTTTTTTGCTTTTCTCACCCTAATTCCAATAAAAGCCATCAGTTAACCTAAATCACAGAATCACAGAATGATTGAGGTTGAAAGGAACCTCTGGAAGTCGTCTGCTCCAATGGTCTTGCTCTAAAAGGGCTACCTACAGCAGTCTGCCCATGACCACGTCCAGATGTCTTTCAAATATCTCCAGTGAGAGACTCCACAACTTCCCTGGGCAACCTGTACCAGTGCTCAGTCACCCTCACAGTATAAAAGTGTCTCCTTATGTTCATATGGAACGTTCTGTGTTTCATTTTGTGCCCATTGCTTCTTGTCCTGTCACTGGGCTCCACGGAAAAGAGCCTGACTTCATCTTCTTTGCACCCTCCCTTCAGATATTTATATACATTGATAAGATCCCCGTCTTGAGCCTTCTTTTCTCCAGGCTAAATGGTCCCAGCTTTCTCAGCCTATGCTTGTATGAGTGATGCTCCAATCCCTTAATCATCTTTGTGGCTCTTCATGGTTGGACTCTTTTCGGTATATTCCATGTCTCTCTTGCACTGGGCAGCACAGAACTGGACACGGTACTCCAGTTGCTGCCTCACCAGTGCTGAATGGAAGGGAAGGATCCCCTTTCTCAGGCTGCCGTCAACACTCCTCCTAATGCATCCCAGGATGACATTAGTCTTCTCTAATAAAAAGGCACATTGCTGGCTCATGGTCGACTTGGTGTCCATCAGGACCATTAGGTCCTTTTCTGCAAAGCTGCTTTCCAACTGGTCCACCACAGCAAGTACTGGTGAATAGGGATGTTCTGCTCCAGGGACAGGATTTTGTACTTCCCCTTGTGACCTGCTTATGCCCTACCATGCTGTCCCTTTGGAATATACCCATTCTCATGTTGCTTCAACAGAAATCCGTTTTCAAACTTTATTGTCAACAAATGATTGAGTTGGAAAAGCGTTAATAGATGTTTTCTTAGCAGCAACTGTTGGTGGAGTTTTGGAGTTGTCTGAACACGGCACTGTAGCTTAGCAGTGACATTTATTTCCTCAATGGCCTTGCTATCTCTCTGCTCAGTTGTGCTCACAGGTATAAACAAGAAATAATTGGTCTAAATGATGACTTCTATTTATAAAGTGAGGGAGACTTTCAGGGAGAAAATAATTTTGGGGAGTTGCTGTAGAAATGACTGATTAATGTACTAAAGTAGGACATAATCAGTCTGGATTTAATTCCACCCTCTATCATGAACTTCATGATACTTTATGGGCAGCTAATTAATAATTGCTCCTTACTTCCTTCAGTATAAAGATGATAAAAATTATATTTTCCTACTTTTTATCCCCTTCTTCAATTAAAAGAGATTGATTAAGACCCCAGAAAGGGACAGTACTTACTCCTTTAAAATACCTGGTGCTGGTTTAGATTCTCCAGTTATTCACACTTTCATTTTCTAATTGTTAACATGAAACTGCTTTGCTGCATTGAACTTGTTGAAACCAATCAATGTAGTACAGGGGTGCTTAAGCTTGTATTCGTCCACCAAAAGTGCTTGCTTAAATCCACTGAAAATTCCTTCTACAGAGGATAAGCTGTGTAACTTCATGTCCTGATTCTGCCAATAACTCATTGTACAACTGTCTGGATCTGAAATTAAAAACTACCCACATATACATTCTGATAAAAATAGCTCAAGCAGCAGCTACACTATTCAACATCATTAATTCAATTTTACAATTATTTAACAGAGCACATCTTCCAGTAGCAACTATTATCCTATATAGAATAATATACATTAGGAAGTTTTAAATATGTATTTATGAAAGGTGCCAATAACTTGTGATGTTCATAGAAGCCCAGTATGAATTTATTTAAATCAGAATCTTAATGCTTTTTTAAGGGAACATGTGTTTGCATTACTTCTGCAAAGGCATGCGTGACTCAATCAGTGACCTATTAATTCTTCCCTTTATTATCATTTTTACTATTGCCATTAGTAAAACTCCCTGTACACAACCAGTATGAATATAATGACTATTTCTAGAAGACATAGCAGGTATTTTATAATCTTAAACATTATCATAAAGTATGGAATAAAAATGAATGAATAACAGCCAAAATATTAATATACTTAGTATCAAATACTGTAACGCCTAAATAAGTGAGTTTGTTGCTTTTTACATTTTTTTTTTCAGAGTACAGCTCAAAGGAAAACCAGGATCAGAGGAAAGTTTGTGCCTTCCTTCTTTCTAATCAGATACCGTTGTATTTATAGTTCCAGACAGGATATTGGGAAATATAAGTTCTAAGTCAATGATTTAGAAGTTTGCTTATTCTCTGTACAAGCGTAAGTGCCATCTGTCTCAAAATCTCATTCAGCCTTGATGACTGTCTTAGTGAGAATATAAAATTAGGCCTGGACTTGGCCAGAAAATGGCATGAGAAAAGATCTTAAGCATGTCTCATAGTCTCCAAAAGAGGAATAATTTTTAAACTTTTTTAGAATTTACAGGAGGAGCACTTGTCAGGGAAACCTGAGCTTTTGCTTGAGTTACAACAATTTACAGGCTGCTGTAAATACACTTATTATCAAAATATAATATTGTGAAAATCTGGTCTTACCTGGCAAATGATTCCTTTTCCATATAAATGAGCTCTATAAAATATTTAATGCCTTAATTTTAGTCATGAAGAACAAGACATATTGTGGAAAATGCTAAATGAAGCACCAGAAAATCAAAGACTTAATTTTATACAAAGAGTAGGTCTTCTATGGGAATATGGAATGATCTCTCAAAGCCCTTTCTTAATATGCAGCAATTTTGCATATCATTCTCCACATACCTCCTAAAATGAAGGTTTTTAAAAAAATAAGCATAATTTGATGACTGTAATAGTACTGCCAAGCTTTGACATTCTACGTTAGGGTCTCTGTATATATAATGAAGATAAGAGGCTCCTAACTCATATACTCTGATTTACTATTTGAAAAGGTGTTCTTTCCCTGTATACTGTTGACTGGAGGTTTACCAGAACTAGCTTGTAGGAAAGTACATCTTATTATGCAAATGTTGTACTGGGAGGGCTACCTTTCAGTTTCTGCCACATTCAAAAAACTTATACACATCGTATTATAGTAACTGTATCAGCACTGACAATCTATAAAACTAAGTTTTACTCCAAAGAAGATTTTAAATTTAAGTTGAGAAAAAAAGGTCTATCTGACCCACTATTTTCTTTGTCTTAATCTACTTCACTGGTCACCCATGATACAAACTGCCATCATCCCTTGCACCAAGTACATTTTCAAACCAGTAGTTTTGTGACCACCAATGCTCTCTGAAATGACTTGTGTAGTCATCCACCAAAGTAATTCATATTTCTCTTTCAAAGTCTTCTATGACCCTTTCCTTGACCTCAATGCAGAGAGCAGAATCTATTGCATTAACCACCACTGTCTCAGATTTCCTTGCACTCTTCTATAGTTTCCTTCTATATAACATTTAATCTCCTCTTTCCTAGATAAAGTTTAAAAAAAATTAAAGCCTTAATAAAGTCTCTTTGTGCTCTATACCTGCACAGTGCTTTGAGCAAAGATATTCTGTATGTGAATAGCACAGCTGGAAACTATGAGAATAATAAAGCAACAGCAACATTAAGCAGTATATATGAAGTCAATTTTCACCAAAAATTGATCTCTTTGTCCAAGGAATAAACATCTGGTATATCTGGTATAAGCATAAAGCAAAAGAGTCATAACTCAAGGCCTGTCTCAGTAAAAGTTTAAAAGAAACTATTTTAAAAATTTCCACTATTAAAAAAAAAATAATAATATTTTTCCATAATCTTAAGTCTCTCAGTGGATGCTCAACAACTTACACAGACTCAGCCATCAGAAGTCAATTAAAATGGAACATCCCACACAACATGCTTCTTTCTAAAATGGAGAGGTAAGGTTTGACAGGTGGACTGTTCAGTGGATGAGGAACCAGTTGGATGGTAAGTGGGCCTGTGTGAACCTTATGAGGTTCAACAAGGACAAGTACAGGGTCCTGCGCCTGGGTTGGGGCAATCCCCACTATCAATAGAGGCAGTGAAGGGATTGATAGCAGCTCTGCCGAGAAGGGTTTGGAGGTATTGGTGGATGAGAAGTTGGACATGAGCCTGCAATGTGCACTCACAGCCCAGAAAGCCAATCCCTGTATCCTTGGCTACATCAAAAGAAATGTGGCCAGTAGGTCAAGGAGGTGATTCTGGCCCTCTACTTCACTCTGGTGAGACCCCACCTGAAGTACTGAGTCCAGATCTGAAGACCTCAGCACAGGAAAGATGTGGACCTGTTGGAGTGAGTCCAGAGGAGGCCAACAAAAATGATCAGAGACATGGAGCACCTTTCCTGTGAGGAAAGGCTGAGAGACTTGGAGCTGTTCAGCCTAGAGAAAAGAAGGCTCCAGGGATTCCTTATTGCAACTTTTCAGTACTTAAAGGGGGCTTATAAGAAAGATGGGGACAAACTTTTTAGCAGACTCAGTTGTGATAGGACAAGGGGTAATTGTTTTAAACTAAAAAAGGGTAGATTCAGACTAGATATAAGGAAAAAACGTTTTATGATTAGGGTGGTGAAACACTGGAACAGGTTGCCCAGAGAGGTGGTAGATGCCCGATCCCTGGAAACATTCAAGGACAGGTTGGACAGGGCTCTGAGCAACCTGATCAACTTAAAGATGCCCCTGCTCATGTAGGTGGGGTTGGACTAGATGACCTTTAAAGGTCCCTTCCAACATAAACTATTCTATGATTCTATGTTCCTACAAACTAATGAACTGACTAAAAATGCTGTTAATGATAGAGTGGCACCAATTGCATAGGTATTATCTTATCTTATAATCCTTACCCAAGAATAACATTGCCATCTTCTGATTTCTGACAGAGCTACGGACAAGGTTGCTGTACATATGTCACACACAAATATGGACATTAATTGTGATTATGAGAGGCATAAGAATGGCTGCATTTTAAGTTTAAAGATGTTTCCAGGATATGTTAGAATTGTCACCTCATGCCAAGGAGGTATTAACATTTGAAAAGCTGTGGCACTTAAATGACCTGCAGCAGATTAGTACCAGCCTGAAGAGCAACCAAATATCTGTAAATCCTGGGCAGGTTTCATAGAATCCTCAAACTATATCCAGACAGCATTTCTGAAAAGAAGGGAAATGTGGAAGTACCATAGTTCCAGTCTAGAAGGTTTTATGTTTGTAGAGACATACTATTGCGTTTCTGCAGAGGCTATAGTGGGAAATGGTACTTCCTGGTAACTGTTCTGTGTATGTGTGTGTTTATTAAAAGGATGATACTATACTATACAGTGGAAACTGAAACTTTTCATAAGAACATGTACTGCATTTATTAAGCACTGAGGTAGAATTTGGGCTAACATAGAAAAAGCGGGAAAAAAGATATCTCAAGACTGGTTTTGGTTTTAGACAATTTGGGGATGAAGAAGAAAATTATTGAGTTTCTTTGTTTACCATCTTTCCACGTCCAGATTGCTAGCAGGGTATTTGCTATTCATGCTACGGTATTGCTCCTGATAGAGCTGATTCACTTTGCATAAGTACTTGAACACTAGTTGGAACAGGGTCTTGACCCTCGGCCTCCCACACGACTAATAAAAGCCCTGGTTACTGGGAGTCAAGCTCTACCAAGGACCACCAAACATGTCATTTAGAAAAAGTGAAATAGCTTCAAGTTTTGAGAATGTGAAAGCAAATTGTGTTATGTAGCACTCCTGTGATAACTCATATTTCAGGACTGAAAACAGATTTGACATTAACTTGATATTTTTAAATGGTCTTTCTTCTTGAAATCAAAGAATAACTTTTAAAGTTGCTTTATTATTTCAGGAGAAGGTGTTTCAATTATATTTAAAATATTATAACACTTGGAAAAATGACCTGCACTTTCAGTTGTCATTTAAATTGTAATTTGTAGTAAAAATTATGCACTTTGTACTTCGAAAATCAGACCAATGACACCCAATAGCTCAGTTGGCTATTTTAGTAGTAGAAGTAAGATCAAATTGGAGATTTTTTTTTCTTTTTCATACTGTCTTTATATCTAAGTTATGTTATTTGAAAAAAATTCTTTTTACTTCAATTTTTATTTAGGTGAATATAAAAATTTATTTGTTGGAAATTTATTGTCACAATATTTGGGGGAAGACTGCAATATTTTACGATGGGCAGCCATGAAAATCTAGATATAAAATTAACTCATTATCTAAATGATTGCCTAGTAAATGACCCTGAAAATGTTGGGATACCCCAAACATAACTTTCTGAGAGTTCAGAGCAAGGGTATGACTTTGATTTTGTTTTTCTGATAACTGAAATGAGATGGTCACTGCTTCAGAGTGCTGTTTCTTTAAGGATATGGATTACTTGAACAGATCTGAGCAGACTTCGCACTCACTGTAAATTCACCTCTCCTTTGGATTTTTTTTTTGAAAATGAAATACTGAAAATGAATATGTAGACCTGCTTTTGTTATTATCCCATTAAATGAGAGAAACGCACACTTGTCTCTGTTCTTGCCCTTGATTTTGCATTATTTAAAGTAAATTTTCTGGAACCCCCTTGTAGTACAGGATGCTATTGCTTGGCTAAAAGAAGGAAAAGAAAACAGACTACAGAATCTCGCTGACAGAAAATTAGGCATAAGATTTTCCTGCTTGTAAGTCCTTTCTGTTCTGCCCTCTTGCACGTTTTACACTGGCAGGTGAGTATCTCAGATAAGTAGGTTCAATACACAGTAAGTAGATGTATGGCTTTTGTACTTATCGCTGTTTGTCTTGAAGCAGCACTGGAGCAGGCTGCTGTTGGACTATGTACTATGATCATTAGAGCTTAAGGATTTCTGAAATATTTCACAGCATCATAAAATTACTTCCTCCCCCCCCGCCCCCCGGAAATCTTAAAATATCTGTGCCCTTGTCCTTTTGTTTTATCTTTTTCTTGTGTGTACTGCACATCTGCTTTTATCAGGGGACAACTCCCTAATAATCCTAATAGCTTCATAAAAGCACAACCTATGGCATAGTCTGGGCACTTCAAATACCTCCAGCACTTCCCTGTCATAAGGTTAAGGCTGAACATACTGTTCTTGCAGCCCCTGAGACTTTTCTGAAGATCTAAAGGAAAGCCTGATCAGGGAAGTGTTACAAAAGTTCAAGCTGTATTTTACAAAAGTGTGCCATAGTCTATAAATGAGAGAAGCGTGGAGTGTTAAATCATGCATCCTGTTGCGGGACACAGAATTAAGTTAGTTGTGGCTTACAGACAGCTGATCATGATTGACTTTGCAGTAACTAGCTCTCAGTCCAACTTTAACTTTCCAACCACGCTGTTAATAGCTTTCTAAGAGTCAAATGTCTTTGTAGCTGCCTAGCTTGTTGGTCAGGCCATTCTTGATATAGTGAAAACCTGAAGTCTTGACTACTTTCAATAAGTTTTTACTGAGGCCTTTAACTTCAAAGTAAGCAAGTTCTAAAGATTAAGAGAAGTTTTTACTTCTTCTCCCTCCAAGCAAGAAATTCTGCAGGATTCCAAATCACCAAAAGCATTTTTTATCAACTGCTTCAAAAAGATATCCATCAAAGGGCCAAGGCTTGTGCTTAGAAATCCTCAGAAGAGAGAAAAAAGAAAATAAAACAAAATAGGTCTGTATGAGCTACATTAAAAGAAAAAAAAAATTACTTTCACACTAATTTATCAGAAGTTGTCCCCATAAGATTATGAGAAATTGAAAATGTATGGATTGAAGTAATCTAAACCAAATTCTTACTCTGTCCTGGAGTTTTCATGGTATTACAAGTGAGTATGAGAAGAGATAAGCAAGCGCAAGCTCTTCAAATTCAGTCCACTCTACTTCTTATTTGAACAAGTAAAAGATCATGGAAGATATTCTCTTCAAATCAACAATGATATTGCAGGACCACAATAGAACTTGTCATAGGAGGCAATTAGGAAGATTTCAAATAGATGTCTGGAGGTGCCAGAAGTCTATGAAGACACAAGAGGCTTAAGAGTTTAATTTTTATTTTCATGAAGTCATGTTTGTGCTTTAAGGACAGATGCTTTAAAAACATGAATGACATAAGTGTAAAAAGTAAATAGCAATTTGTGCAAAAGGACAAGGCCAGTGTCAGACCCCTGGGTCAGAGTTCAGAGATTTTGCTGTTGTCATTCTTTAGTAGCTGCTTTGGGAACCAGTCAGTTTTCTTACTGATGTACAGTAGAAAAGTGCAGCAATCTGGCAGTAAAATAAGGACACTTAGATAATATAAACATCTTCTGAAATACTGATGAAGTCTTCAACAAGGCTGATGAGCACTACAGATGCTTGTATTATTCCCGTGCTTGCAATAGACACATTCTTATAGAGATTTAATGAGCTTCACCACAGAAGTTCATGTCTTTGAATTTAGGACACTACCAGCACAGAAGTGTGAACTGTAATCTGGAAAAAAAGGTA
>KZ505636.1:3002077-3016399 GCA_002844005.1 Limosa lapponica baueri
TGAAATACTGATGAAGTCTTCAACAAGGCTGATGAGCACTACAGATGCTTGTATTATTCCCGTGCTTGCAATAGACACATTCTTATAGAGACTTATAAAATTAGTAAGTTTTGCCAAAGAAGTAAAAAAGTATCTCTTGGAAATGCTGTTGGGTACAAGAGTACATGTGACCTCTTTCCTAATATCGCATCACCGAACAAGTTTTTTCAATGCTTGCAGTGTGGAGAAAATAATGAGAGGAATTGCCATTGTTCATTGTTATTTACCAGAAAAAGAATGTCCTTGCCATTTCTGTATGGCTAGGCTTGCAAGATACTTTTATGTGCACTATTTATTTTTTTTATAATAGACGTGTTTTCCTTTGCAATCTCTACATGACATCATGATGTCATATGACACCTTCCTTGAACCCAAAGAAGTAGAGCTCTAAAGAGTTTCATGCGACACAGGTGCCATGAGTTGAATACAGTTGCTATGGAGTCTCTGAAATGCCATACAGAACTCTTCCTGCAATAATTCAACCACCCTCTGACTTTTGAATCAAAAAGAAAAACATATATAATCTTCCACAGCAACCAGATAATGGATGCTGGTGTGAATACACAGCTGTTGTTTTCTGTTGATTTAAGTATTTCAGCAAACACTTCAACTTGTGAAAGCTCTGCAGAAAAAAAGATGGGTTTATTTCTTTGCTGTGCAAATTTAGATAAATTATTTTAACTAGCTGCACTGTCATATTTTTAAAAATTAGAGAAAGTAATAGTTTTATGGAACTGCCAGTCTCCAATCTTTGAATCAGAACCATACCTGAAATCAGTATTCAGTAATAGTTTTCAAAATTTTTTTATTTGCTTCTCAGTAAGTTGTCTGTCCAAAAGTCGTTCCAGCAACTTCTCAATATTACAAGGAATGTTAATTATGTTCATTTTTACTTACACGAACACTCACCTAGGACTGGAAGACATTATTCTGAGTTGCTACAGAGCAACTTCATACTACACCAAGATGCTGTGAGCATCTTTGATATGAACACAGCACAAAAAAATTGAACAGAGAGGAGAAAGGAGAGTTGTTTCTTTAAGGAGAACCTTCTCTATAACTCAATTTTGTGCAGGACAATGAGAGAAAAACTTAGCATCTCAGCAAAATCATGATTTGATTAATTTATGAGTGATCCTGTATTAATTTAAAAAAATATACAGAGTTTTACACAACATTGTAGTTCGAATAACATGATAAAATAATTTGTTTAGCTTCTTCAAACCTGAGGGCAATTTGGTCCAACCTGTACTACATCTTTATTACAGAAAAAAAGATAGTAAAAAAACCCCTACAGGTTGCAATTTTGCATGTCAAAGGAGCACAAAAATGTTGATTAGCCACTTTGTGAACTTAAATGACTGAAGCAATAGGTATATATTGCAGTGATAAACACTAAAGAAAAAAGATGGATGGTCTGAATTATTTTCACTATAAAAATAAACCTCTAATAGGCAGCATCAATGACACACTGAAGATCAGATTGATAAATCTCATACCAAGGAGAAGACATTTTTCAAACATGAATGCTGAGGTAGAGGTGAAGCCAAGATATTTATTTTTAAAGCAGAGGACATCAGTGCTGTGATAATTGTATAAGGCATCTTATTCTGTGGTCTGAAGTGAGATACAGTCTGACCTTGGTTTGTTCTTTGTTTTCTAAAGTCTATCTGCGTCTCAGCAATCCAGTCCATCCATTTTTCAGATCTCCCTTATACCTCCATCCATTAGTCATTTCCTTACTTGGAAATGTTGCACTAGATGATCCTTATGTCCCTTCCAACCTAATATTCTAAAATTCTGTGAACTAAAGAGGTGACTGAGTCCAAATGTGTCTAGTGTATACTAGACATTCAGCTGAGCATATATACTAGGCATTTAGCTATAAAGTTCAGCAGATGTTTCTCATCCCAGTTCTCGTGAATGTGTTTGCATTTTACTTTGCCTTTTATTGGATAAACAAAGAAACAGTTCTGTTTAGAGAACTCTAGATCTACTCTCTAGTTCAAAACAAATTATTTAATGATTAGGCTAAAGTTAGTTTCTCAAAATCTTCTGTCCTCAATTTGAAAGTATGAAAGAATTGCTGGTCAGTAATACCCGCTTGTTATGATGCTTTAGTGGGGTGAAGGTTGAATCCTGTTAAGGTGAATAGAACTTAAGACTCAGATTGTCACCACCCATGGTTGAATACGCACAGCACCATAGCAGTCTTTTGAGGTATGGTCTTCACAGTCTAACCAGAAAGAGCTGGCTGACTGGATTTGGAGTCACTAGTGATGTGGAGATGTCTAACAGATCTCATCCTTATACTCTTACCGAACTTTAGAAGACTAGATGACCCTCTCTGGAGGTTTTGATTATGAAAGAAGCTTATCAAGTTAAATTCAGGTAGATGGATTTCACAGTCCCCAAAACAGAAGCCTCATTTTACTTACATTGTATTTAGCCAAGTTTGAGTCCAACCTAAGCCTGCATTTTAAAGTGTGTATGGCAATATCAGCTATTTAATTTTTGAAATGGAATTACCTGAGCACTCCTGGATGTTATTGTGACAAGTACCATAGAGAAATCACAGATGTATCAAGTTGTTATCAGTACAGCAAATACCTACCCATATCCCACATTTTTGTTAACCTGAGGCTGAAGAATAGACTCATTGGGTCATATTTCCCTGGTTCTGGATCTTACAACATGCAGTCTAGTAAGATACTGTTGAGTTAATGTACCAATATATAAAACTGAAGTAAACTATGCTTTTAAAGAATAGATAAATATCTCACAGGTTTTATAATAGCAAAAATAGTATATTTGTTCTTGACTTAATTGACAAAGTTTCAGAGTTACCTTTCACAAAAAAGGACTTTGAAGCCTGTAAATTGTTGTGTCCTTGTGCACAGCAGCAAAAATGGCTTTGGAACAGTTTGTGGCTGTTTTCAGCTTCCAGTCAAGGAGGGTTTGATCTTGTAAGTGGTATCTGATTAAAACTAACAGTTATTAGTAACACTGCGTATTTTGGATGTGGATTTTCATTCTGGAGAATCTGTTCCAACTTGGTAGCAGTAACTACCTACTGACTTGGTAAGTCAGTAACGAATGCATAACAAGTGCCCACACTAATCACTGTTAAGTGTGCATATCCGTCAATGTAGGTTCTGCTCAGGACATGTAACTTTATATATTGTCAAGAATCATACTAAACACAGTCTACTGATAAGATCATTTACATCCTTCTTTTTTTACTCTTGACTGTCTCCTTATTCAAGAGTAAAAGAAAGAATAACATAACTCTCTGTATTGCCCATAAACTATCGAAATTTACTTGACCTCGCTGAGCTAACAAATAGCCTCTGTTTATCTCTTCACAAGAGTATGGTATCTTAGTACCTCAAGGCACAAGGATCTGTATGACCAATGCTCTTGAAAGAGAAGGATTAACAAAGCATTGTGGTGTGATTGAATGTCCATATTGCAGTTCCTTTGTTTTTAATAAAATAAATCTGGTATATACTTTACTTTATATCAATTATAATTCATAAATACCTGATTATTATAGGAACTCTGAGCATAGCTTTGGCTCTCCTGGCCTAGTAGATGACCTGATTCTAATAACAACAAATATGTATTTTATTTCAAAATGCAGATATTTTTCCTGCACTGTTTTTAACTGATTCTCATGCATGAACTTAAATCACAAATTCTCTGGGGTGGAAAAAATATTTTTATTGTTAGTATGTGTACTGCTTAGCACAGTTAGGTCTGATATCCCTATTTGAGGCTGTAAGAAGTAGCACATTACAAAACAAGGAAGGATACATTTTTAAAGTTCTAAAATGTGCATCTGTTGTCAAGAAATCTGCAGGACCTTGGGAATTATATTGGTTACAAATTCTGTTGCAAACATTATGCAACCACAGGCTTTTCATTAATCACAACATAACCAAATCTGAATGTGCTTCTACTTCTGCCATCCATGTAAAATATTCAACTAAGCAACAGATATTTATTCAGTTATAACAAGACTTATCATACTGATCTATGGTGATCTATGGTTTTTACTACACATATTTGTACTCATTAACCTTAGTAAAGACAGTTGATATACTTTATCCCAAATGACATTATCGTTTGTGGTTCTCTGCTAACATGGAAATTCAGCCAACAGTTATCTTAAGAAACACTGACATTCATAGATTCATTGAGCTACTTTGAGATAGTACTAAATTGTCAACTAATTCAGCTAATGGGGTCTCCAAGATCTATGAAGATAGGGTTTATGCCCTCAGTAATGTAATTTATATGAAAATTAGAGTACTCCAAGGGAAATGATTTAACCTTTCAAGATCATATCAAGATATCCAGCTTCTGAAATGCATTTAATCATAGCAAAGCTTACCCTGAATAACATATTTTTATTTCTGTTTAAGCAAAAGAAGCTGAAATCAAATGGTTTTCTGCAATTACAGGGATTCCAGTGCTACTGTAGTGTGACACTACAGGGAAATGTAAATGTACGAAAGGGCTCATTTCAAAGAATTCAGTCTGATTAATAAACATGCAGTGTTTTATACAGCAGCATAATGTGTGTTTCTTTCTTTGAATAACTGATAGCTGGATTATGGAAATTGCCTCAAAGAAAAGGAAGTTATTACAACATTTTCCAACTAGGCATGATGAGACCAGATTGTTTTCCCTGGAGCAGAAACATTTCATGCAGAGCTCCTGGAGCTACTCTGTTGGTGAGGCAGAGAGGGGTGGGGTGGATTTTGTTCCCTTTCTTCCCTGCACAGCAGAGGATGGAAATGAACTTTCTGAATCTCTGTGTATCTTTTGTATCTTTTTATGTGTTGGTCTGAGAAGATGACTACTGATTTTGTTTTGACAGCAGCACTACATGGCTCAAAGTTGTGGTAAAATTTCTTCAGATTCATCACAGGCCTGGTAGAAAGACCATACTTGCTCTTCTGCATCTGCTTTGACTTCAACACATGTGGATATGTAGGACAGTTTCTCAAAGGAACACAAGTATTAAATGAAATACGCATCTAATGAGGTCATTAACCATTTTTTCACCCACAGTTTTGAATGGCTCCTACAGGGCACCTCTTAACACAAAATAAGTAGACTCATGCTATGGGATTTGTAAAAGATGTAACTAGTTATAAGAATATTGATATTTGTTATGATGTTTGTTACATACCATCTGCTGTTTTGTTTTTACGATCGGAAAAGTAAAAATGTAAAATGAGGAAAATCAGCTCTTTTTGAAAGATATTTTTTCAGTGGTTAAATTGTACAGTACATTATAAAGCCCAATATCCTCACACACAATTACAGTTCATATAAATGAATAAGATCCACTTATCGAAAAAAAAAAAGAAATAGAAAATTAATTTAATATTTAAGGAGTTGAAAAACAAACTTGCAGCAAATAATATTTTAAAGCACATACTGCAGGTGAAACCAGCACACATGATTTTTTGAAACTATTTACGTAAGTCAGATGTAATTATCATTAAACAAATGTCATTCTTGGATGCAAACTTCTCTGAAGACCTAAGAGTGCTAAAACAGTATGCAGTCTGTACAGTATGCGATGTAAATTTTCATTGTTTTTTTTTTAAACAACTGATCAAAATTATAACCTGTACTACACAGGTTTTTTTTCCTTGCTTCACCACATCTTATTGAAGAGGACTGATCTGGTGAATCAAGACACACATGGCAGAAGGGTTAGAAAACTGCTATTAGAAGTACCAACATTACTTTTTTCCAAAAACAATTTCTGCTGTTTGTTTCAGCAGCTGCAGCCCAAAATCCAGCTTGCTTACAAAGCAGCTGTGTGTGAAAGTGAACAGACCACCCACATATTGAACAATAAAGGGCAATATCCTGCACTCTGTTATTGCTCATTATCCTCATTGGCTAATGGCTGAATTTGACATATTTAAACTACAGTAATTTTTTTTAATGGTTTATTCTATCTTTTCTCAGCTTCCTGTCTCTTGCCCAGAGCTTTTCCTGCCGAGACAGACAAGTATTTTCTGTGTGAATAGGTAAAATTCTTTCAACAGAAGGAACAGGAGATGTTTTCAGCCTGCCTCAAACCCCAGGCTTCTGGTACAATGGAAGGATTACCTGCTAACACAGGTCGGAAATAGTAAGGTGGTCACACTGAATAATCATAGCAGTGCTTCATGTTCTTTAAAAAAAAAAATAAATCAAAAATTGGCCACAATAAACCACCAGTAACTGCTAGAGTCTGGGAATTTTATCAAATTGTCAATAAAAGGAAAGTTGGCTTCCAACTTCTACTGCTGAGAACTTTCAGCCTAATACTCTCTCCTTTCTGTCCTCTGCTTTCTAGCCATTTTAGTAGAGGGGAGAGAAACGGGAAACAACAAGGTCAGATATTTTTCTCTTGTTTGGACTTTGCTTTGCAGAAAGGCATACATAACTCAAGCTGCATCTTTGATAACTCCAAGAATGCAAATACTTTGAAGAGATGCTCTTACATTTTTAAAAGTCTTAAAAACTGGAGAATGTAAAAGATAAAAATCGTGTCCAAGTCACTGGAACAATGGTCCGGCCACATTGAAGCTGTTCCTGTCAGTTATGTTCTTTAGGACATGCCAGTGGTGCTGGCATTAAAACTAGTAGGATTCAGTTTGAATTATCATCCAGGGATATATAACCTGATATATCAGGCTGAACTGACCTGTGTGAATTTCTGCATTTCATTGATATACTTTTATTTTAACTGTAGATTCACACACAGTCTGCGAACACAGATCAGCATCAAAACACTATTTTCAGCATTTTATACTCAATTTGTTCCTTCAATTTCTTGGTGAATAAAACTCAGTAGGACCTCTGCTTACTTCAGAGCCATAGAAAATAATGGTAAGGGGACAGCAGAACATTTACGGACTGATCTAAAGAACACTAAAATCAGCAGGACATTTCCATTAACTACTATAAGCATTCAAGTCTCTCCATATCAATTTTTTTTTCTGACTGCTGAGAACAAAATGATAGAAGTTTGTACATTTTTGGAATCAAAGTTCTAAAAGAGCATTAAGTGTTCTGATGAATAATGTACAACAACTACTTACACAGCTGCTGCGAAGCTCTTTCTGAGAATTATTTGTCTGTAAAATCTCTTGGAGTTTGAGAGCCTGAACCCAGAATGTCATTATTTTTAGTGTCAGCTTTGAACTTCGATGCATAATCTATAAAATTATTGTAAGGAATTCTTAATGTACTTTAAAATAGAGACTGACTAATTCTTACTTACTTTTTCTAATGGCTATTCCCAAATACCTGTAATATATGAAGAAAATCTGTCCATCAACAACACACAAAATTATGCATCAGTTACTTTGTTCACTGTTTAGCTGTCTAGATCATTTTTAAAGGGCTGCCACTTAGAAAGTCACACAAACAGAAACTGAATTATGCTGCAGACTGTTTGAAACTGGAGCCTTAATTTACTTGGTGTAGATGGGAAAAGAAGGTGAGAAAGAAATGGAAAAGACTGCACAAAAAAGTAGCTAAAACTGTATCACTAGTGACTATTACAGTTCTAATGTGAGTTTACAGCATTAAGATCTCCTAATTTTTCTTAAAAATCTTCATGTGATTTGTACCACTATTCAATATCTATTACTACTGCAATGTAAAGAATTTAACAGGACAGAAAAAAGAACCTAAACCACAAGCATAACATGATGGAATTTGTGTTGCATAAGTCTTAAATACAGTAATTGAATATGCACACCATATTCTCAAAAGAAGTAGCAAATTATATGACGTTTCTTTTTTATTAAAAAATAAAGGTAAACCAAAAAGCATTACTTTAGATATGCATAACCACAGAAAAGATTTGGGCAAAAAAGTACCTGAAGGAAGCCTACAAGAAAGCTGAAGAGGGACTTTTTTCAAGGCCATGTAGTGATAGTACAGGAGGTAATGGCTTCAAACTGTGAGGGGGCAGATTTAGATTAGATATCAGGAAGAAATTTTTCACTATGAGAGTGGTGAGACACTGGAACAGGTTGTCCAGAGAAGGTGCAGATGCTCCATCTCTGGAGGTGTTCAAGACCAGGTTGGACAGGGCTTTGAGCAACTTGGTCTAGTGGGAGGTGTCCCTGCCCATGGCATGGGGGTTGGAACTAGATGATCTTTAAGGTCCCTCCCAACCTAAACCATACGGGGATCTACCTGTGACTATGCAACAACTCTGTAAGGCGACTTTACTAATGACTTCAACAGCACCTCGGAAAATTCCTAGAACTCATTGTCTATATTACTAAATTCTTAGAATCACAGCAATGCAAATGCAGACCACAACTCAGGTGTGGTTGGGGAATCACCATGGCCCAGAAAATCTTCCATGCAGGTAGAAAAGCTAACCTCCTTGTTTTGGAGTCTCAAACTTTATGTATAATTTCTATCTGGCCCATGACGGCTGATTTCACTGCCAGAAAACATTCCCAGGTATGTTTAATTTAGCAGACTTAGCCTGCAGTCCACCCAAAGGCAGTTTCGTTGTTGAACTTGGTCATACAGTGGACCAAAATTCCTTATGGCATAATTTTGTTGTCTTAAAAATATTTAAGTGGTAAGGTATTTGACCCTGCAAGTACATTTCAGAGATGCAACTTTCATTGATAAAATCAAGATTAGTGTGTTTTCCTGAGCTTTCTCAATTTCTTACCATATTTTATCACCAACAATATACTCTTAATTGCACAAGGAAAAAAAAATAAAAGAAACCTAGGAAGGTTTATCTATATCCCTCAGGTTGGATATAGTAATGTTTTTTTGCCTTAAAATGATTGATTCAGTCACCTAGAGTAAAAGTTGTATTTAGAATAAGTGTATGAGAAAAGATGATGATCTCATTGCAACAAATGCTGAATGTCTGATTATTATTTTTTTATTCCCAGACAGACCCATGGTAAAGGGACAAGTTACAGATGTGTGCATTTTAGAGCAGTTGTCTTAAGTCTTCAACTGATATTTTTCGTAAAAAGTGTTACCCCTTTGGGAAAAGGCACTAGTTTAGCACTGAATTCTCTAACAAAAGGCAATATGAAACAGTAACTTTTGACACTGTCTCTTTTTCTACATGTTCATTTTTGCATAATGTCCTTTGTGTGAACATTTTCTAAAGTAAACTGAGAAAAATAGCAGCTATTAGAGTCAAGGCATTGACAAGGAAGTGAAATTACTTAAGCAAGCGGAATGCTTATATAACCTTGTAGTTACATATAAAAAATTCAAACAATGTAATTAATGTATATTAAGAGATGCTGTACAGTTTAGGCTTTTTGTTAACATTGTGCTTCTCTGCTAGATACTCTCTGCCTATGCTTTTAGTTTCTATTACTTTTATAACATCATTTAAGAGGATCCTAAATATGTCCTCTTTCTCTGAAAACATTATGAACTACAAAATAATGCTACCAGTGGTCAAAGATATCAAATTATTTCTCGCTGTTACTGATTTTTGCTTTTTTGCATTACTGTCTGCTATTTAAGAACTATAATCTTCATAATTCACAGTAGCTGTGTAATGCAAAGTACATATGTGATTGTTTATGGCTTTCTTAAACTTGTGGAGAATATTGCATTGTATTCAGGCCTTTCTAGGTAAAATTTCTATAAAATTATTCTCATATTGGGGAATGAGTTTTGGTTTACTAAACAGACGTCTAATGAGCAGTATGTTGGTTATTAGAAACTCAGATTATTTAAAATAGCAATTCGTTTATAGTAGGATTAATAACTTTATCCATTCAAAAGCTATGAAATCAAGTCTAAGCATTAGATGTCTCTACAGTAAGGGAGATGGTACTATGTAAACAGTTAGATAAACATACACAGTGATTCGTTTAACCTTCCTGAGGATTGGATGAAACTAGCACCAGCTTTCCTCTCTAAATATTATTCCTGCAAGTAATGAGAAATACCATAAGATCTATGTAATTGGAAGAGTAACATTATTTTGTTGAGGTAAGAAAGGAAAGTTGCTGACCTTCACAGAGTTAATTGGAAGTGGAGGGTCTTGTATAGTACCTCTATTTATTTCCAAGCATGACATATACAACATATGCATTCATGCTTACATACATTGCCACATGTAGTGAACAAAATATGTTATGCAAAAGCTCTGAATATCTGAACTTTGATGGTAGCAGTATTGTGACAACAATTAATACTGATCAATATATTCTTGGCACAATGTTGGGCACTGTGAAGACACATAAAATGTGCTAGCTATTTCATTATTCAAAAGTGCAGGACTATGTACGTGTTTTTTTCTTGATCTGCATTTAATTCATCATCTGTATGCCAAAAGACAGCAGTATCAGCTTCATACAAATAACTGTAGACATTATTTGTTTTCAGCACTGCTCTGTTTTACAAAAGATTGTCATAGGTCATGCATTATCATTAGCTTAATAATGGCAAGTTGCAATTTTTGTCTCTTACTTCACTTGTCAAACCTCTGTCCTCTTAAGATATGGGAATTTTATATGAACAGTTACCATTCCTTTGTAAATATAGTCGACTCAAAGAAAGCATTTGACACCTTAAACTGAAACATTATGTTTTCTTCTTCCTCTAAGGCAGAGTTACTCAGAAGTAGTAATGGTTGTCAGAGTCTTTTACAATACTTCTAAAAGTACTGTGTGTACTGATGGATAACAGTCCAGATAATTCAGCCTGGTTAGTGAAGTGTTGCAAGAAAATATCCTTACCCAATTTCTTTTCATCTTTGTCATGCACACCATGTCAGAAAAAACACTGGGAAACATTTCAGATTCACTATTCAGGCCAAATAAGTCTCATAAGCACCTATCAAGGTCCTAAACAACCATAGTTTGCTGATTTTACTTCTCTTCCAGAGGTCAGCTTTAAACTGTGCACAGCACTTTCAAATACGTAACGGAAATGCAATGAAGTGGAAGCATTAGGCCAGTGTACTTTGGACAGAATTGTCATAATAAATGGTTATCATACCCCATAGTTCCATCTGAACAATGAATAGTTCATGAACGATTCTACATTTTCTGTTCTCATCCAGTAGAATGTTACTAAGTCAACCTTCTTTGGTTTTTTTGTTTTGAAAAATACAGTGTTTGTCATTCTGAACAGGGTGTCTTCATGTTTATTGAGATGAAAGAACATCCTGGGAAGTATTGGAATCAAAGAAAATTTCCAGTCTATATTTGTCCTTGTTGAAGGGAAGTGCATCACCTTGGCCAGGAGGGGATCCTATCACTTTGTGCTAATGGAGATATATTCTACAGAAACAGTTTGCATAGCAAATATCTAATACCTAGAATAAGTACTACTAGTTTATGACTAGCTATGAGCAGTGCTGTTCTCGTAGTATCCTTTGGACATGTTTCAGTATAACAACAATAATAGTTGTTACTAATAATACCTATTATGCACTGTAATTTTTGAAGAAAAAAGTAAATTTTAACCCTGTTTTTTTCAGTGTATGTTAAATTAGCATGCATATAGACACATACATTGCTTTTACATTTTAAAACTTTCTGTTTTCAAAGACCAAGTTATGTTCTTATTTTTCTTTTTTTTCTTTTTCTTTTCTTTTTTTTTTTTTTTCTTTTACAACATTCTCACTGGAGTTCCTGTCTTTACTGTTAAACACCTCCAGGTTCACTTATAAAATCCCTCTTTAGGAAGTACAAGGTAACATATATCTTCTCTATTCTTATATCTAAAGGCCACCGAACACAAAATAATTTCACTAAGGAAAAAAAAAAAACCCAAAGATGTTCATTCTGGAAATGGAAAAAACATCATTTGTGTGAAAACTATTTTCTTGCTTCTTTTGCGAATTGATTCTAAACTCAGAAGTCAAATTCCATTAGTTCTGCATTATGTGTGAAATATCATACACAGATGGAGTGGTAATGTTAATCCGTGACTCGAGATTATGACATTGGTCTCTTCCTTTTTGAAATGCTAAAATTTAACTTTAAGCCCCTTAGTGAATCTGTATGTATTTTTTTAGACAGAAATGCATTTTCTGCATAATTTCATGGGCCTCAAACTAGAAGCTGGAGGGCATGACCGGAGGCGGAATAGCTAGAATAATATCCTGCAGCCAGTTTTCTAAAGCAATGACAAATTTGCAAGAGTCTAATTATCACTACTGAAGAATGTAGGAAAGTGTTTTAAAGACTTTAAAACTATCACCAAAATAATCAATCTTCAAATGCCATAAAATATTTGCAGACATTTATCCCCATTATTTCCTATTATTATCCCTATTATATCAGATTACAACAATGAAATATTATACAACATAGCTAGTTTTGGTACATTTCTCGCTTAAGGATTTTTTTGGTAAAGTATGACTTTGTTTGAATGAAATGAAAGGTAACTCACGCGAAGGGTCACTAAAGCACTGTAACACTTTTTTGTTTTATCTAGAAAACCTGTGTGCATTCAGAAATTTTATGAAAAATAAAAAATGCATACTAAGCATTAACAACATGAAGATCTCAAAAAAATTCAAAGCTTTTGTTGCAGAGTATATTTAGAAGATTGACAACATTCTTCCACTTTATAAATGTATGCAAATTGTCATAATTATCAACATTTATCTTTTTCACTTTTACTAGTTAAGTTCTCAAGATATGTGTCTTATATCTTATCTTGAAATTTAACCCCAATTCAGACAGGAAATTTCTATAAATCCATTGCTATGCAGTCCCTTCAATCAGCAGCATTCTGCTTCTCTAATCTCTTCTCTGTCCTCAGCAACTCCACTGCACAAGACCTTCCTTGAAGTGCTTATAAAATCACTTCCTCTCTCTTCTATACCGTTGCTAAAATCCAATCCTTAAACTCTCCATCCATGCCTGGGCCCTGAACTGTGATACCGTTCTTGTTTTCTAAGCTTTCTCTTTTTGCCCTCTGTCTCTTCATTACTTATCCTGGCACTTTCACCTTCTGTATGTTGCAGGACACCTGTTTGGTCTGCTAATGGTTTCTGACAGACCTATGAACATTTTGTACATGATTAATGATATAAAATATCATGTATTTACTTAGAATAGCACACAAATAAAAATGAAAACATTTTCCAAGATCTTCCTCTCTCCAATTTCCCTTTTTCTATTGATTTTTTCTTTATTTTATGTTATCTGACTTGCAAAGTCTTATAAGACTTCAGCTTAGAATTTCCATACTTTTTAACATACAGAACTCCTTACAGAAAATCCTGACTCAGTGCTTAGTTAGATAAAGGTGCATTTCCCTCATGACATCTCTAACAGACTGTTTTGGGAGCCATCAGAGAAGGGCTATGGTGTCATGAATAATGCCTACATTTTATTACACAAGCACCATGGACATCTATCTTTCATATACTCATAATTTTTCATTTTTTTCAATCTATGACACAGGAGTGTTTTCATTAGAATTTTATTGTCTGCAGGTGAACAGGTTGTTGACTGCTCAGTACATTGTCAGCAATTTTTTTCATAGATGCACACTGTTAATTCCATAGTGGCTTGTACTTGTTCATATGTTCCAAAAGTTTGTTTACTGCCACATGGAGGTCATCTGGCTTAAGAAGATCTAAAGTAAAATCTGTCTGTTATCTCTGTTGAAATACATTTGCACTGAGAGAATTTTTCACTATCTTAGCAAAAATGTCATTATATGAAAGGAAAGAAGAGGCAATAGTTGTCATGCGGGTGTTCTCTTCAATGAGCTGCTGATAAAATTCTTCTGATCGCCTCAGGTTGCTGGCTTTCTCTGTAATTTCCTGACATTAGATTTGAGAGAGAACGTCTTCTGTAGCTTTGACAGCAGCTACACTTCCTTTTACTTTGTTACCATAAGACTATCTCAATTAATTCTGGAACTTTTTCTGATGTCTCCCATGATTTGTCTCTTTGGGGTCTTGCATAGCTTAATGCCTTTTTATCTTTCCTTACATAGTTTCGTTTCATAATTCAAATGTCTTTTTATCTTTCTTTTCCAAACATCTTCTAACATCTCAGTTGTATTTCTATTTCAGTGGTATGAAAGTGGGCACCCAAACTGATTTCTACTGATTTCTAAGCAGTCTGTTTATGAATGAAAGAGCTTTACTGTCATGCTGATGTTTTGTTTTCATATTTTGCTGTTAAAAAAAGAAAAGAAAAAGGAAAGGAAAGGAAAGGAAAGGAAAGGAAAGGAAAGGAAAGGAAAGGAAAGGAAAGGAAAGGAAAGGAAAGGAAAGGAAAG